>RJWM01004335.1:0-102742 GCA_004363535.1 Dasyprocta punctata | reverse complement strand
AGACAGGATTCCTGAGGCTCTGGCTGCATGTGGAAGGTACAGCAATAAGTTGTCCCAGCTACACATATGGCTCTGGCATTTATTCTGCTGGCTGGGTTTTTGCCTTCCTGGTATAACAAAAAATACTTGGTCTTTGTATCTAATTCCCAGCACAGGGCTCTTAAGACCCTTGGAATGGGTTGAGTAAAAAGACTCTTGGCGGATTGGCAACTAGATACCTCAGGTTAGAGGACTCAGACCTTGGCTAGAAGCTTGGAACTATCAGTCCCATTCTCAACCTCCTGACAAGGACAAGAGGCCAGAAATCCTATTAGTCACCAGTGGCCACAGTCATGCTCGGGTAATGTAACCTGCATGGAAACTCCTATGTGACAGATGGAGTTTGGGAAACTTGCATAGAAACCCCTCCCTGATGGAGAGGGTTTGGAAAGGTTTGAGTGGGTAAACATATCTGTGTGCTGGGACAGGGGTGCACCCCAGTTCCATGGAGGTAGAAGCTCTGCTGCTGGCAACGCTTCTGAGCCTCGCTCCAGGTATGATCCGGCCCGCAGATCAACTCGTGGGGCTCACCTGGAGGAGAGACGGGACGGGGGATGGGGGCAGGGCAAGAGGAGAGAGAAACAGAGACAAGTCGAGCGGTTCCGATCAAGTCTCCGTTTCTCTCTCCTCTTGCCCTACCCCCATCCCCCATCCCGTCTCTCCTCCAGGTGAGCCCCACGAGTTGATTCGCGGGCTGGATCAAGTGGCGCCCAACGTGGGTTGACGTTGGGCGCCACTTGATCTGGCCCGTGGATCAACTCGTGGGGCTCACCTGGATTCAAGCGATTTCCTGTCTCAGCCTCCCCAGTAACTGGGACTACAGGTATGCTTCACCTGACCTAACATTACATAAAGTATTTCTTTTCTTTCTTTTTTTTTTTTTTTTTTTTTTTTGGTGGCACCAGGGATTGAACTCAAAACCTCACGCTTGCCAGGCAGGTGCTTAAGCCACTGAGCCAAACTCCTGGCCCTGCAAGCGGCAGCATTAATCTGAGCAAAAAGGCCAGGATCATATCGCATTTGGGCTTCCTTTGTATTAAAGTCTCCAGTTCCTGCCAACATGGGGAGGGTCCAGAGGTTTTTCCTAGCAGCATTATCCCTAGCTATGGCTTCACATTGGTCAAAAAACTCAGATTTCCAAAGTAAATAATTGCCCCCAGAAAGAGTGGCCTTGGCTAAGTCCTTCCACTCATTGGGAATGATCCAGCCTTGAGTCATAGAATCTAAAACAGCAAGGGTAAAAGTGGCTGTGGGGCCATAATGAGTAACTGCCGTTTTTAATTCTTTTAAGGCAGTTACGGTGAATGGCATATGAGCCTGGACCACCTGTGGGGCCACCGGCGGGGCAGCGCCATCTTGCGTGGTGCCATGTTGTGGGGGCAAGGCTGCTTCCGTCACTGGGAACGCCATTCTAAGAGCACCACACGGCAGACCGGAAGTAGGCGCCATTACGGAGGCTGAATTAGAGGGACCTATTTGCAAGGTTTGAAGTTGAAAAAGGAGCCTCTGCTTTTCCAGTCTTTCTTGTGCAAATTGTCTTTGCAACTTATGAAGCTCAGCTTTTAAAGTTAGGAAAGCAGAAGATGAACCAGGAGGTTCCTGGGGGTCAGATTGGGGCTTGACCAATAAGGCAGGAGCCACAGAAGGGGGGTTATGATATTGGGCAGCTTCCTCTACCAATTGAGACCAATCAACCTCTTGGAAGTCGGAAAGGTTAGGGTATATAGATGAATGAAGAGGGGGCGTAGCGGCGCCAAGTTCTAGGGAGCGCCGGGAGCCATGCTGAGAGGCATCGCCATTTTGAGCGTCCTCATGTGCCTCAGAAAGAGAAAGTGGCGGCAAGTCGCCATTTTGAGGAGGCTCCGTGATATCCAGAGTCACCGAGCCAGGGGGCCTGGGCTTAGGGGTAGGATTGCGGGAGGAGCGCAATGCAGCCTCACCCTGAGTAAGCCTCTCATCAATTTGGGGATCTGAGTGACGTTGAGTCAACAGTTCTGAAATTAAAGTCCAATAGACAAAAGCGGTCAGCAGAACCTTTTTGGGACCAAAAACCCTATGAAAGTCTTGAAGGGCATCTCCTACTCTTTTCCATCGTTTAATGTCATTGGAACCCTCCAAAGGGAACCAAGGGCACACTTTATGTATAAACTGAAAATATAGCAATAAATCTTCAGTCATAACCTTAATTTCTCTCACCTTGAGGGCCTTACTGAGGCCGCTAACGAACAACTGATGTTCACTTAATGCTTGACCCATGCTGAGAGGGAAAGGGGAAATGGATGCCGTTCTCTTACCATGACTCGGGCGAGACATAAGGCGGCCATCTGCACAGATCACAGGGACAGAGTCCTGGAACACCTTGGCCAAGGCTTTGTCTTTACGAACGGTCCCGTCTGGAATTGTCCTCACTGGTCGAGTCCCCACGTCGGGCGCCACTTGATCCGGCCCGCGGATCAGTCCGTAGGGCTCACCTGGAGGAGAGACGGGATGGGGGATGGGGGCAGGGCAAGAGGAGAGAGAAACGGAGACTTGATCGGAACTGCTCGACTTGTCTCTGTTTCTCTCTCCTCTTGCCCTGCCCCCATCCCCCATCCCGTCTCTCCTCCAGGTGAGACCCACGGACTGATCCACGGGCTGGATCACAGGTACCCCTTCATCTGGGTGCCCACTTGTGTATTGTATCATAACTTGTAATAATAGGTACCACATTTTCTTAAGTACTGTGAGTCACTCCAGCAAATTATCAAAATCAAAGGGGAAGCTGTGGCAACTCCCAACGTCACAGCCCAGTGAGGCAGTACTGTACGTGTGTTACCTAGGGACAGGAAAATCGAGACTTATAGTCCTTAAACTCATGCAGTTTGCACTAACTCCGGATAGTTAGGGTCAGAACTGACTGAATTGTAGGATATCTAATTGGTGTCAGAGAATTAGTTTGTGGGAGCAAAAATCCCAGCTTTTGTCCCTAGACGTGGGCACCAACCTGAGCTCCAGTCTGCAGAGCCCCACTTTCACCTCAGTCTGGGTTTAGGGGACCTGCCCCGTTGCCAGTCCCTGTATATGCAGGTTCCACCTTTGTCCTGTCAGGCCTCCCAGGACCTGCAGTCTTAGGTCTGTCTGTCCATCCAGGGGCATCTTTAAGCCTAATTCCTGGTTGGTCTCCAAGCATTGTCTACTGTCCAATTTCCTATTGTTGTCCTCTATCTACACCCCTAGGATGCCTTTTCTCACTATGGGAAACACTTGGTGCAGCTTGCTGTGTGGAATAGCTACTGCCATGGGCTGAGACAGCCTGGGCTCCCAGACAGGCCCTCTAGCACCATTGGGAGAGTTTTCCCCTGAAGCCTGTTCCCTGGGTCTGGACTCTTACACCACACTCCTCAGCATCACAGCCAATGGGGATATGCCTAGTTGGATTCTGAGAAATGATGTCAGCTGTAGACTTGGCCAATTCAACATCTAATTAAAACAAGTAGTTTAGAGCCAGGGCTTGGCAATGCTTACCTTTGAGGGTCACCAGGCTGGTACTGTAAGGTAGATGTATAGGCAGAAAGGCACAGAAAGTTAGAACAATGATGAGAATCAGAGATTAAAGAAAGGAGCAATGTGCCCATTGAAAGAAATGTCACAACCTTAATTTCTGCTGCTTTCCATGGGAAATATTTTACTAGACACTCAACTGATCACTAGTTGTCACTAGAACAGGAGTACCGCATGCACATCCTCAAAAAGCAAGATCAGAGTTACACATAGAACTTAGTGCCCCTTGCAGCACACAGGATGGGGGGATGGAGTGACCACGGGGGCTGAGAGTCCAACACACCTGAGCTTGTCTTTCAGCTCAGCCCTGTCTGGGCTGAGCAGCCCTGAGGAAACCACCAAAATGAATAGAGTGAGTATCCAAAGCCTCAACTTCCTAATTTTCAAAATCCCCATTTGGAAACCTGTGGAGGACCACCTGGATGACTCTCCTTGCATGAAGAGCAATTATCTCCATAAACATGGTCCTGACTCCATGTATTGGTATGTACAGAGCTGCTAGGACTTTTTCTTATCCCTGCAGTTTGCTTTAAGCAATGCAAATCTGTCTAGTGAAGGTGCTGATGTGTAGTCTTTGAAGCAAAGTGGCCGGTCAGTGTTACCAATCCCGTAGCTCCCAAGAAACATGTGTGAGCCGGGAGGGATGGGGAGTCAGCTCCATGCTGCTGCTGAGCTTCAAGATAAGAGGCTGTGACTTCCCAGTGCATAAAAGATTACACAATAGAGCTGCAGCACCGATCTCAAAGCATTAGATTCCACCTCAAATTGTGTCATGCAGATTACTCTTTCTGCATACCCTTCTCTCTGCATATTGCAGAGGTGATTTTGGCCTCCTCCCTAACCCAGCTCATAGCAATAACATGCTTCCTGCCACTCACAGTCACTCATCTTTAAGTCATTCCCCTCTTCACGAATGAATAAAACCTGGGTTTGGCCCTCGGTCAAGGCCTTTGTTCTGGTTAGCCATCACCTGAGCTGGACTTAGGACTCCCTTGGCTCCCCAACAACTATTAATATGCCTTAGTGACTGTATTCTTGCTATGAGTTGCACCGGAAGTGGTAGACTGGAATTAACTTGCTAGGATTCCAATGACTTTTCCATGCCATTACAAATATAAACTTCCTGGAGCACAACAAGGACCAGGAAGGGCTCTCTATAGAAACCCCCATCACAGCCAGTTTCAGAGTACCTGGCACAAAGCAGATGCCCACTGAAAGATGATTCTGTGTCCCTCCCTCCTGGTCACCTTTCTCTGTCATAGCACCAGGGCAGAATAGTTCTGGCAGGCTTGTGATACCATTTTCTTTTCCTGGTATAGCAGATTTCGGCAAGCCACCCCATGTTCAGGGATTCCCAAGGTCAGTCTGTGTGTGACTATTCTGATTGCCTTAATCAGCTGAATCAATGTCTCCTACAGGAAGCAGAGGCTACAGATCTGCCCATCAGTGTGGGCAGCAGTCTCTAGGTCCTCAGGAGGCTCCAACGTCACTTGTGTTGTAGGAATTTCCCGGAAACAGTGATTCAGGCAGCGCCTCCCTCGCGCTCCCTGCCGGCCTGAACCTAGGGAGCCACTGTGGAAATCAAGTGGTCTTTCCATGAAGAGTAATTACTCCAAGGGCAGGCTGCATGACAGCCTTTCGGTTCATGTCCGCATCAATGTCCAGAAACTACTTACTGGGCTGCCGCTGTGCGCTTCCCACTGTGCTGAGGACCAGAGAGGAGGCAGCGAGCCAGACCCACGTCACTCTCTGCTCGGACAGGGAGGCAGAGAGAGCAGAAAATCACCCACGGCTTAAAATCCAGAGTGAAGCAAGCACTTCCTGATACAGAATGAAAACCAGAATATTATATGTGAATTGCTTTTATTTTGCTATTGGCTAACAGAGTATATGTTTTTCAAAATTCATTCTCCTAGAACATGATATGTGATAAAAAGACAATTAGTAAATTGAATTCAAGGCAAATGAACACCTGCCTGTGGGGGGAGAATCTGTACGGCTCCAGCTAGGCGAGATCCGCCAAGGGGATGTACTGTGGGCGGCTGGGCGGCCGCCAGGTGCAGGGGTCTCCAGCCAGGGCTTTCTTCTCAGCAGGGCTGGGAACCTCAGCCTTTTGCTGTGAAGAAAAGGAAGGCGATGTTCCCACTGTGCCCACTCTTGAGCTGAGGCCTTGCCTGAGGGCTGCACTGCAATCCTGGGACGTAGTTTGCATAAAGCCTCATTGTTCTCTGCAGTGGCCTGACCTGACTGTTCCAGTGGAGCTAGCCCGCCCTGCTTTAATTCTCTTTCTCTAACAGCAGAGCATCACCTGAGGACTCAGGTGTCAGGAAATAGGGGACCCGACCTGGCTCCACCTTGGATGGTTGAGAGAAGCTCAGTTCTCAGAACCTCTGTTTCCCTGTCTTCCCCGCAGGTTGGTTTCCTTGAACTCAGAAGCGGGACTTTTCCTCTTCTACAAGAAGTCCACCAGTCATACTTGCTGGGTGGAGGAACTCAGTACCAAGGTTTGGTTTCTTCTCAGTGCTGTGAGGCTGAGGCTCAGTACCTGCACGGACATGACAGGGGTCATCAGGGTCACAGCCTGGCCCCCACAGGGAGCGGTTTGTCGTTAGGTCTGGTCTTTCCTCAAGGCGGAAATGACCTGGGGGGAATCTTCAGTCGCCCTCCCAAGGCTCTCGTGGGTTGGGCACTGAGTCCGAGGGTGTCTCGGCACTGTCCTCTCCTGTGCGTGTCGTCCTACTCCTGGGCCTGGTCAGGTGAGCATCTCCAGGGGGTTTCTCTTCCAACGCTCTGAGCTAGGTTTCTCCCCCAACACTGGGGGTTGACCACTGGGCCTTCTCGGTGAGCTCCGCCTCCACCTTAAAAAGATTTTATTTTTATTTTGAGACAGGGTCTCATTGAGTTGCCTGGCCTGGGCTCACACTTGTGATCTTCCTGCCATAGTCTCCCAGAGTGCTGGGGTGGCAGGTATGTGTCGCCGTGCTCAGCCAAAGACCAAGTCCGGGTTGAAACTTGTTTCACCACTGGCAATCTGTGCCACTTGAATGACTTGCTGCGTCCCTCAGTAGTTTGTTTCTTTATAAGCTAGCTGGGGAGAATATTTCTGAGTTATTTTTATCACTCCGGAGGCAGGACATCATTGAGAAGCCAAAGGAACTAAGGTGGTATGCTTCAATTATCTCCCACCAGCACCATCCTCTTGTAGGCTGTGTTTGTTTTCCTAACTGCTGCACAGATGCTCGTCGGTGTCACACATGGAGGAAGAAAAGAATCAGAGAATTAAAAATGCTGATGGCAATGGTGAAATTCCACACTGTCTGGAGACTCTTTTCCTGCTCCCTCAATTTTGTTGGCTTATTTGATCCTGGGTGGCAGAGAGTCCTATTGTACTTTCTGTTGCTATAACTGAATGCCAGTACTTGATACAGAGTGGAAACTTACTTAGCTGTGGTTCTGCAAGCTGAGAGAGCCAAAAGAATCTTACCAGTATCTCATCTTTTTGGCATCTGTTGAGAACCTCCTTGGTTCATCTAACATGGCAGAAGATATCACATGGTGAGACAGAGCAACCATGCCTGAGAGGGTTCAGGTTCCTAACACAACCACTCCTTTGATAATGCTTTAATCTGTGCACAAGGAGACAGCCTTCGTCATCCACTCACCTCCTCTAGGTCTCTCCACCAAATATCATGAACATGTGGAATTGAGGGCTGAGTTTCTGACACATGAAATTCAAAGCATAGCAAGAGGCATGGTAGAAATGCAGGGTGGCTAAAGTGAAAATATGTCACTTTATTGTTGTGCATTCATTTGTTCATTCATTTCTCCACCCAACAAAGGATGACCGAACATCAGTCTTATACAGCAGTGAATCAGGCAATCAAGAGGAGATCACAAGAGATCTCCTCTGGTGATTCCTGCTGGGTGGTTAGGAGGAATAGTGCTGTATCTTAAAACCTGTAATACGAAGTGGAAACCGACAGGCACTGCTCGCACCAGAGAGACACAGTCACACACAGTGGCGGTGCTGAGGAGAGGGAGTCTGTCAGCAAGGGGTAGTGGGCGAGAACCGAGCCCGCAGAGGTGGGGTGGGGCCTGGGAGGACATTCAGGCCAGACGGAGGACAGCCCCGAGCCAAGGGGAGGGCTGCTGTTCTCCATCCTCAACCGCCTCCGCCCCTCTTGCGGTTAAAGTCCCTGGCCTTTCATGTGGGTTACACTCCAGTGTAGAGTCTGTTTTTTTCATCTTTCTGTGTGACTTAAAATTTTTCCTTGGATCAGCCTGAAATTTCTGAAATTCATCAACTATTTCAGGCAGATCTGAGCGTGAGAGGCTCATGGCCCCTGCTCACATAACCTTGGTTCCAGAGTGTGCAAGAAGTCCATTGGAAATTCTCCTTCTGGAGTGTGAGGTTCAGAGTCTTCTGTTGACCCAGCTTTCGGAGGTCCAGTCACCTCCTCTCAGTTACCGGGTTCCTCTGCCTTGTCATAACAGCAAAGGAAAGGCTAGTTCCGCATACAAGTGAAGCTGAGGGGCACTACCCGTGGGTGGCTGGCATGGAGTGGAAATTACATTAAGGAGATCAAGAAATCATCAGTCAAGAGAGTGGGAGGGCTGCTTATCTTGTTGGGCGGGAAACCAAGCATGGCCCCCATAGCTTTCCAGAGGTGCGCACCCTGCCGGAGTGTGGGTGCTCCAGACCACGCTGCTTCACTCGCCGTGCAGGGAGTCCTGAGCAGAGGTGTACCCTAGGGCTCCCTCCTCCAGCCGCACTCCAGTAGTGAAGTACGCAGAGCTGGCTCCTTGATTCTTACTGGGATACCTGTGGACTTACAAAGCTGGGCTTCCTTATAAGATGACAATGTTTAGCCATGGGATTGGCCTTTGGGGATCCTGTGTGTTTAGCAAGAACCAACTTCACTGGTCTATTTGGGAAAGGTCCTGTAAGGGTTGAGGGATTCAGTGGGGGCCTGGAAGATTTTGGAGGCAGCCTAGGTCACTAGTTCCCATGAGGTGTATTTTATACTGGCGTCATATTTCCTGGCATTTGCTGAGGTGACAGTGTGGCCCAGTTCATTTGTGTTCTGAGTCATTTGTGGGAAGAGAAATTTAGTTCTCTGGAAGCCCTAGTTTGTATTAGTGTTAAGTCATGGGTCTGTTGTTTAATGATTTATATGCATGGCACAACGAGGTCCCAGAGTCGCATTCCCGACCGGTTCTCCCAGCCCCTCCCGTGCTCTCCAGCTCCGTCCTGTGCCTCAGTGAAGGCACTCAAGGCCCGAATCTTCCGCTTAGGCATCCCATATACACACACTCCTACTCTGCCGATGCTGGACTTTTCAGTGAGTGCAAAGACTGCTTAAGGATGCTTGGGTTAGTATTATGTCAGATTTTGTACTATTAACACGCTGAGTCACCTTTGCTTTTTAAACTCAGTAATTAGGGTCCTCTCAAATTTTCTGAAGCTCTTTGGGTTTGTAAATTGTGATCCTCTGATTTAGTTTTCTCAAGTTCATAAATTAACTGTGGACAGGTCTTTGGTGCTCATTAAAACCAAGATTTTATTTGAAAGCTTGCTGTCTATCTTGGTGCTGGTGAGACCTCATATGCTGGCCACGGGTGATTTAGGACAGCATCTCCAGGGACAGAGTGTTTCAGCATTTGTAGCGCTTAGGGGTAATTGACAATACGGGATGGAAACAATAAATCATACAGTGAAGCCCAGACCTTTATGGTCAGTCTACCAGGGAGGAAGACCGGAAATTGGTGACTGCAATTAACTGAGCTTTTCAGATCATAAAGTCAGAGAAAGCCTTTATTATTAATACAATTTGAGTGGCTGTTTACAATGGATATCCCTGGTTGGAGAGAAACATGGAAAAAATTGTTCTCTGCTTTTAAAAAAAGTCCCTGCAATTTATTTCAGAGGCATGACTTATTGTGACAAAGTGAGTGAACTTGAGCTGTGACATAAATAACAGGCTGACTGACACAGGAGTCCTCGGGTTGCTTGATATGTTACATATGTCAGCGTTAGTGTAATTAGGATTTTTTTTTGAAATGCAAATCTGGGCCTGTACAGTTTAGGAACACAGCACAACTACAACTCAGCAATGAGCACAACGTGTCTGGAGTGCTGCATTGTTCAGGCCCGGGAATGGGTTTCACGAACGGTATACCTTAATCTCCCCTGTCTGCCATGCACGCACCATGTTAGCTCGTAACTAGGCACTGTCTCTTCATAATAATTCTGGCTGATGAGAGAGTGATGAGCAGGCTTCAAAGGTTTGCAGGGCTCAGGGAAGCTCAGTAGCAGGGAGGAAAAGGCGTCCTCTGGTGTTGGAAAACATCAGTGCTGGGAGGTCGGAACCTGGAGCTGGGAGAGGTGGGGGAAGAGCGCCCGCCCTCTAGAACCAGCTGGATTCTTGGCTGCATTTTGGGCTCAGCCACTGATGTACAGGTTACCTTGACCTTTCAGAGCACTGGTTTCTTTGACTCTAAAATAGGGGGGAAGTTCTTGCCTCACGAAGGTGCCTTGCAGAGATTTGATCCCCACCTGGGGAAGAGCCCCATAACCTCAGGTGCTCCCCTTGTGCTTTTGGAGGAGCAGTATCTGCAGGCAGCGCCCAGCAGGGCTGTCTCAGGGCCCTCGCAGCTTTCAGAGGGCCATGCAGTGCGCACAGATTAAAGAGAGAACCCTGTTGATGTGCAGTTCATCAGGTCTGTGGCTGATGAGACTGACTTTGGTACCAACATTGAGCAGAATCATTTGTACCTGTGAGGAAAACAAAAAATAGCAGCAACATAAAAACTCTTTGGGTGCATTTGCCTTTTTACGTCTTGTTGTTCATGTGAGAGTATTTTCTTGTTCTGGTGTATGAATTTAGGACATGGAATCCTACCTAAGCTAGTGATGCTCTCTTCTCCCCTCCCTCACAATAAAAATGTAAGCACAGATCTTTATTTGGGAGTGCATAGATGGAAATTCAGGTGTGTAGTCTCATCATTCAACTGCATAATATCGCTCCACTTGTAACACAGGGCCATTTTGGCTACAGTTTGTTGAGCACTTAGTGAAAGCCGGCAGTAGGGAGTTTTGGCTTCATTATTTTGATCTTTTTGGTTCATTCAGATCATACACTTTGCTCTTTTTGCCAAGAAATCAGTAAAACTGTTTTAAAATCCAATTCATGGTGAGTATTACTGGTAGGCAAGCCATGTAAAATGAATGATAGAAAACAAAACAATCCTCTTCACGAAGCTGTGGCTGGAGAATCACAGCTTGGCGGTTGCGTAGCGAGCTGTGAAAACTACTGTTTGCCTCCTTTCTGTCCCTCACGTGTGCCGAGCGCTGGGCCTTGACCTTGCTGTTCCCTCCTCTGTGAGGGGTTGCTTTGCTCATCCTGTCCTCCCGGTGGCCTCTGCTCGACTGTCCCTCTTCCCAGAGAACTCAGGCCATTAGGCTCAGTCTCCACCCTTACCCTGCTTCCCTTCGTCACATAGTGATGACTGCTCCCTAACGTTGTTACTGTGTCTATTGTACTTCTTCCTACCCTAGGATATGAGCTCCAAAGGGTTTGCTGCAGCAGCCTCTCTGCAGTGTCTCAAGGCCATCTTGCTAAGCTGAAGGCAGAGCTGACACTGGTCGAATAGGTTGTAGAATGTGTTAGCTTTCTGTCACTGTGATAGAGGTTTATTTTTCATGATTTTAAAGGATTCAGGCCATGCTGCTCTGGTGCCGTGGGCTTGTGGTGGCGTGTACCACAGCGGGAGGGTGGAGGCCTGGAAGTCAAACAGAGACTGGAAGGGGCGAGGGATCCGACTTCAACTTCCCTCTAAGAGGCCACACCTCCCAAAGGTTCCACCACTTCCCAAGAGTGGGGACCAAGTCTTCAACCCGTGACCTTTGGGGGACGCTCATGATTTGAACTACAGAATGTTTGTATTCATTAGCCCTCAGCAACATTTTCCTAGAGTCGGTCTAATTATAGGAGAAAAGGGGTGAGTGTCTGGCACCTCCTGAACCTGAGCTTAGCAGGCGCGGCTGACCCAGAGCTGTTTGTGGACAGCTCTGGTTGGCCTCCTTCTGGGTGTGTGGTGCCGCCCACCTTCCCGTCCCTCCCGAAGATAGGTGAGGTCGAAGGATGGGACCTGGGGATTGGCGTCACTTCCAGGGGAAGCCCTGTGGAGTGAGCGGGATTTCACAGGCTCTTTTCTCCCTCCCATGGTAAAGAACGGTGTCCTAGACACTAACGACCTCGAGGGGAATGGCATGGCCTGGAGCTCTCCCACCAGCCCAAGCTGGACACGGAGCAGGGGCAGAACCACAGTGTTGTGGCTTTCAGCCATCTGTTTGTGACACGGTGAAGCCCCACCTCACACGAGTTATGCACATTATCTCATTCAGTCTTCGCGTGGTCCGTGAGCGCTGGTCATTGTGATTCCCACTCATGCTGTGGAGACTGATCTCACAGAGAAATCCCGGTGTGCCAGAAGTCACATAGCTGCTAAGCTGCAGAACTGAAAATGGAAACCCAGGTCTGGCTGATTTGGCAACTTGTGCTCTTAAACATAAGGGTTTTAACCGCTCTTCCATTACTAAATATGCAGCAGTACAAACACACTTAGACACACTCATGGGGGCGACAGCGGGCTTATTCAGGACCAGAGACCACTAAGTCCTTTCAAAGTCACACAACCAGGCGGCAGGGCATAGGGAAGATCACCAGGACTGCATACACTGAGTTTTCTCTGATTGTCAGCATGTACAGTGAATTAACTATTTAAAACCCCCTAGAAGGTAATTTGGGTTCGATGACTTTGAAAAGAGAGTTGAAAAAACTCTCACTTGGATCGGATTTTAGTTTTTTCACCTGTCTCTGTGTAGGAGTTTTGAAAACCCCAGTGGCCTTTCCTAAAAACAAAACAGACACATTTTAAAGCAGACTGACAAGCCTATTTTTGGAGGCCTAGCTTATTCTCTCCCCATATGCAAGCTTAGAAGAAGTCAAACCATCTGAGGGGGATGGGAGGGCGTGAACCGGCGCTAACAGCGAGAACCCCAGGCCCGGGGCTTGGAGCTTCAGAACCTGCAGCAGCGCCCGCCCACCCTGTGCATGGAAACCCAACACAGGGCCAGTGGGTGGCTGGGGCAGCACTCCTGTTTCTGCGTTCTCATAACTGACACCCCCTTTTTATTTTATTGGGTGAGACTGGGCCTGCTGTCAGGTTTCCACAATGGTTTTGATATTTGTACTCAGATCAGTCATGATTTGAATTCAGTTTTCAGGTTAGGGGAGAGGGGCTTCTTAGTACTTCCTCTATAGATGGTGTATCCAGGCAAGCAGAGGTTCCTTCAGACGTGAAAGCGACCTGCACAAATTTATGATAGTTCAGTCATTATGTTTGCAGGGGGAAATGTGCTATGCAGCACTGGGCTTATTTTGGGATGTTAGCTGTGAAGTGTGCATGAATGTAAACATATGTATTTCTTTGTGAACAAATTTAAATGTGCTGTTTAATTTACTTACATTTTGCCTGAGTCTCGGAACAGAGTAGGACAGGGACAGGCACCTTCCCCCAGGTCAGGGTCAGAATGTAGCCCTGGAGCAGCACGGCGCTCTCCCAAAGTCCCGAGGTTCCATCTGTAAGCATAGAGATTCCCACAAACTGAGCTGGGAGTTTTATTTCTCTTAGATTAAAACCCATAAAACACAGATTAGTCCTTCTGCTACAGACCTCTCCTTCTTCACTGTAATTATGATCTAGGTTTGGACTCATAAAGGAATGTTCTTAAAAGCATGCAAAAAGTTGCAGTTTTGCCCACATTCTTTGAGCATGATAGAAAAAGCTGGGGTCATTCTGCTAACGAATCTTATTCTAAAGAAGCCAGGCAGAGGAACCCATTATCACAACGATGTGGACACTGATGAAAAGCCAGGAGGAGAGAAAATCAATAATGCCTTGCGTGTGGCTCCCTGATCACCGTTCTCCATGGTCAGGACCGAGGTGGCTTTAGTGTGTGTGTGTATGCTGCAGGAGGGGCTGGAATCGATCAGGGATGATGGCAAAGAGCCTGGCATATTTCTTGCCAAACCATGTATGACTGCGTCCTGCTGAGCAGGTAATCCCTGCCGACGGGAGGTGGCAGCTTTGCTCTGCTGGTGGAAGGGACTGAGTGGGGCCTTTAAGAGGTGGTTTGTTCATCAGGGAGAAGCCCTCTGAAGTGGGATTCATGTCCTTGTAAAAGGGCACAAGGGAACTCACTTCCCCTTCTGCACAAACCTGCTGTCTAGGAAGTGGCCCTCACCAGGCGTCACATCGGCCAGGGCTTTGATGTGGGACTTCTTGCTCTCCAGAACTGTAATGCATTTCTAATGTTTCTAAGCCACCTAGTTTATCACATTTGACTATTGTTCCCAGAATGGACTGAGACAGGTTCTAATTCAGTGACTGTATCCTTCTGGAAAAGAAGGAAGGAGACCATGAGGTCTGGAGGCAGAGGCTGGAATAGTGCTGTTCAGAGCCAAAGGACGACAAGGATGGCCTGCAACACCAGATGGTGGCAGAGGCCAGGAAAGATTCCTCTCTGGAAACTTCAGAGGGAGCGTGGTCCGGCTACACCTTCGCATCAGACTTCTGGCTTCCAGAAGCACAAGAGTAATTTCTGTTGCTCAAACTACTCCAGGTGTGGATTAGGTGTGGCAGCTTCAGGAAGCGGTGGGCACGGCATCGGCTTGGCCCCGGCCGTGGGGAAGGAGGCGGAAGGTGGGATGATGAATGGTGAGTGGGGTGGAGTGGGGCCGGGGCTGAGGGGCTGAGGGCCAGGCAGCTGTGGGCAGATGTCAGGTGCTTTACTGCAGAGAATGCTGGCAGGGGCGGCTGAGTCCCAGGCAGTGGGGACAGAGGCGGGCTATTCTGTTGGTTGCAGGAGCCCCTGGTATTTAAGTGCTCAGGAAGGGTCTGATTTTTCAACTCCTGACCTCTGTTACTTTTTGTGACACTGTATTCTCCAAAGTTGACCGTGATGGTGGCCCCCATTTTACTTGCCCTTGAGAATCCTGCTCTTCCTCTGTTATGTGTGACAATCTCTAATTCCCCGCCTCGTGACTCAGGACAGGCTATGATGTCCTCAGATGTTGTCCCTGGACAATGTCAAGGGTAAATAATGAAAAGCGATGCTGCTGACATCATGTGTGATCCAGCTGGAGCCCGGAACCACTGCAAATGTGTCCAGCTGTCCTGGAGCTGTCATGTGTGGGACAGCTAAAAGTGGCCCATGTGGGAGGCCCTGAGGAGAAGCCCAGGTCTACACGAGAGAGACGCTGGCTCACTTGCAGGCTGCTCCTGGTCCCCGTGTCTCAGTTTGCACTGTTGTAGCTCCAACCCCAGCTCATTCTGAGTCAAAACACCTAGTCATATAGCTGGTGAACGCCAGACATGTCCAGACTGTGAGCAGACATAAAGTAGGTGTGTACTGAAAGACGCTCAGCTTTATGGTGCCTTTCTATGCAGCAGTAATAACTGGACTGCTTTAAACCTTTGCCAGTGTGACTCCCCTGTGAAATTTTCATGACTTCCTGCCTAAAACTCCCCTTTCTCCTGACTGTCAGTCACCCAGGGTTGCATTTCAGCCAGGATGGCTTTTCTTGCCATTCGGAGCTCAGAGTTGTTGGTGCCAGTCTCCACTTTCTTGGGTCCTCTCGGAAGCCTCGAATTTCCCAGGCCTTTCTCCTGCAGAATCCGTTGTGTGCTGCTTCTGCTTCGGCCTGCGGACCCACACTCACCTCAGCTGGCTCAGCAGCAAAAATACAGATCTCATTTTTTTTCAGAGCAGGGTTTATATTCCAGTGGTGAGGATTTTAGTACAACAAGAAAGCATTCCTCCAGTTAATCACAAGCTGTTAAATGAAAAACCTGTTCATCTTCCCCGCTACGGGCTGTGTCTTGCTCATATTTGCACACCTATGTTGGCCACATGCTTGGAAGGGGTAAGGCTTTTGGTGAACGGAAGGATAGATGATGGGGAAATGAATGAACGGAAAGAAGCACTTAGAAAATCTGAAGTGGAGTTTGAGAAAGGGTGGCACATGGGCCGCTACCCCCGTTCTGTGTGCAGGGAAGTCCTCGCCAGGGAGCCCGGTGCTCTTCCTGGAGACTGCAAAGGCTGCCTCACTGTCTATTTTTTTTAAACCTAGAATTATATTACTTACATTTGCACTGAAGAAGATTAAAAGGACAAAAGGACAGAGGCTTTTTTTTTGCTACTTCTATTTATTAAAAATATGCATAAAATAGAACTTTGATTTCTGCCTATAATTGCTTTGTGTATTACTTTTTTTTTTCTATAGGTTTAGGCGATGACCATTAAACTTGTGTTAGGTTCCTGTGCTTTTCCTGTCCATAGATTTCAAGTAAAATGTGGTACCACGATTCATGAACTTAATTCACCCCGCGATTCTGGGGAGGATGGCTGCATTCATGTTTATGTGGGGCAGGTGGCTTCAGTCGTGTTAGTCCCCCAATGCAGAGCTCACCAATGGAAGCAAAAGTTTGCCAAATGCTTCTCTTCATAAACACAACTGTTCATGAATAGAAGCATTCATAAATCGAGGCATTACTGTGCATATCTTGATGCTTTATAGCCTTTGGAGTTGGTTGGAGTGTGGTGGAGCTAGAGTCCATCCCAGAAGGGGAATAGACTATCGATAAAGCCAAGTGTGGGGTTCTGGTGTGCAGATGCCAATAATGCTGGCATTGCTTATAACCGTCACTCACCAGGATGCCAGGACCAGTGGACAGAGGAGACTGCACCTGCCTGCATATCTGCACCAATTGCTAGAATCTGTTCATAGGCTGTAAAAAGTCAATCCGAGAGAAGCCTCAGGGCTACATCTGAAGGATCCATGCAAGTTCTGGTCTTCATCTGCAGCTACATTTGAGCACCTTGTTGAAAGCAGGAAGTATTTCTGATAAATCAGCCTACCAGTCTCCACTTTTGGGCTTTCCTTTAATTGGAAGTGAGCTTTTTCTTTCTATACTTTCTGTATTGTGATCACCATAGTACTATGCTTGGATTCTGTGGAAAGACAGGAGAAGTTACAAGGTGAAGAAAAATATACTTTGGTGTTCACGGATGAGGTACCAGGAAGACTCAAACCCCTTGTTAACTTGTCTTGTTCAATCCCATCTTGCTGACCACGTGCCCACAAAAAAGCCACTGTTGTAAGCCACATGCCACACGCAGAGAGGTGGAGTCTCTGCTTCACAATGAGGAGATTCAAATCCATTCTGTTGCTCTGACCGAAAGTCTTGCTTTGTCTGCTGAACAAATCTATTGTCCTTTATTCAAAGGGTTGGAGACAGCTGTGTTTTGAAATTCAGTAAGGTATGGAGTGGGGATGGGAGGCATCTTCTGCATGTCATTTAATACCCTCAGTGGGCTGAAGCAGCACCCGGTAATCGAACTCATTAATATTTTAACAGTGAAATGTAGCAACCTTCAAACAAAATGGGGTACACTTAAAAAATACAGAAATCTCATTTTTTTGGTTGTCAAATGATTTTGCACTTATTATAGATACATATTTTTCTACTTTCAGAGTTTTTTGATTTCTTAATTTTGGATAAGGAATCGTGGACCTGCACCAAACTAGCTTCAGGTACCCAGCTTGCATACATTTGTTCTCTTTCTCAGAAAACTGTATAATGGAGCCAGAGCTAAAACAAAACAAAAAATTGATGCTGTTACTGACCAGCTTATAAACAGTGGAGATTTGCTTTAAGGACCAGTTGGAAGCAGGATCGTAGGAGTCCCTCAGAAACGGCTGGGTACAGAGAAGCGAGAAGACAAGGGGGGTCCTGTGGTCTTCACAGAAGGCCTCATCTCAGGCCAGCTGTAACTCTAAACTGCAGCCCACAGCGTGGCCGTTTGGGCCGCCCATGAAATGGAGACTCTGCTTCTCTTCCCAGCCTTCCCTCTTACAGATTGTTCCTCTGAGGATTGATGGGGGTATCACAGAGCCACTGGCATTTGTCATGAATAATTAGATTGACCCTTAGCTGTAAAGGGTAGCTCAGATGAAATGTAATTTTTAAGTGATGGGCCAGCTTCCCATTCTGGAATATCTGCAGTTTGTGTGGATGATGGCTTTTCAGCCCTTGTTCTATTATTCTAAGGTTCCTTATTACACAGTATAAGCTGATTGTTTCTGCCCTATCTGCATGACTCCAGGAGCTCCATTACTCTTTTGGTGCCATTTGACCTCTCTCTCTGACACCCTGTAGTCACAACTGGTTGGGTCAAGGTAGACCATTCTCTTGTGTTTTAATTATAAGATAAAAGAAAACAGTAAGTCAGGTGGTTAAGGACTCTGGTTTGTAAGTTACAGCCTTAGGTCTATAGCTCGGTGGTCCCTTACCCACTTTTCTTACTGTGCTCTACAGGAACAGAGCCCAAGAAATGGATTCACATGCAGGGGAGATGGGGGTGGGGATTGGGACCTGGCACTCTACCCCACGATGATCTAAGCAGTCGAGAGGCCCGGGGCTCGTGGGAGGAGATCGATGGCTCCTGGAGCATCCTGTACTCATCCCTGAACATCTTCGCTGGGGAAATTGCTCTGCTTTGTCTGTGAGCTGCTGCTTAGGCCTGCGCTGCCCCCTGCCCCCTCTCATACCACTGTGCTCCCCTTTGAAGAAGCTGAGCAGTAGAGCTGGGCTCGGCAATTTTTTCATATTACAGGACCAATGTTCCCCAAAGTATGGCATGTTTGCTACTTTAGAACACATTTACTTTATTGTCTATTTGTTTTCATGTGTATTAGACAAATCTCTAATTCAAATGTTTTATATTAAAATGTACATTATATTTTAGTCAGAGTAGATTAGGCCATGCTGATAACAAATATTCTGCAGTGCACTAAAAGGATTAACTAAGCAGATGTGGGCTAGTTAAGAAAGTTTTCACTCTTTCCCAGCTCCGAGGAGGTAACTTCTAAATCCTGGGAATATCCTGTTGTTAAGAATGTCTTTATGTGCATGATTTAGCTATTACAAAGTGTGCTGCTGTAAACATGGGTGAGCATGCAGCACTGCAGTAGGATGACTTTAACACTTTTGGGAAGATGCCTAGAAGAGGAACAGCTGGGCCAAATGGAACCTCTTGCTTTAGGTTTTTGAGGAATCTCTATCCTACTTTTCTGTAGCGGTTGTACCAGTTTACATTCCCACTCACAATGGAGAATAGTTCCTCTTCCCTGCAGCCTTGCCACCTAAGGTGTTGGCCACTTCAGAAAGTTTATGCCATCAGTGTGATCTATGTGGGAGGTCTTGAGCCACCAAAAACCAGCCGGATCTTTGCAGACCATGCAATTGAGATCAGCCACATGAGTGGGCAGCCATGTGTGAAGTTACTTCAGGAAACCCCTGGGCACCCAGACCTGGGGGAGCTTCCTGGCTGAAACTGTGCACTGCATGTTGCTGCACACCATTGTTGTGAGACTTACGTGCAGTCATGAACCACATGATGATGCTTCGAACAGTGACTAGCCTCATATTCAATGGCCATTCCATAGACTGTGTCACGTAGTGATGTCAAAGCCCTTTTAGTTTAAGTACACACTATGTTCATAGGACAAGAGAGTGGTCAGGTGAGGCGCTTCTCAGCATAGCCTTGTCTTTAAGTGGTGTGTGACTGGACTGTCCACATGGCTCAGCTCGGGAGGGCAATGAGAGCCCAGTGTCTGGTCTGTTCTGGAGTCTGTGCCTTCTCCATTGTTGCTTTCCTTTTATAGCTTTTCCCTGTAAGGAACTAACAAGCACAGAGTGGTGTTGGGTCCCTGACACAATTACTGCATCTCAACATCACGACACAATGAACGCCGAGCTGGACTCTCTGGCCAGTCCTCCTCTGAGCAGCTGGGAAACGGGACACTGGCATCTCAGAGTCTGTTGCTTCTAGTCACGCAATGGCAGAAGGAGAGCAGGGAAGGATGTGGAGGACGTTTTGGGGACGAGCCTTGAGAGTTTTAAGTATCAGTGCTGCCCACATCCATTGGCCATCATTCAGGTGCCAAACTAATGCAAGGGAGTTTGTCTCACCAACAAGAGGAAATCAGACTGGTAAACATCTAAGTAAACTATCATATGTATCAAATCCTTGATTCCATGGATATTAATGCTTAAGGCAAAGTCAAATTTACATAAATGGAATAAAGTATGCTAACTTAAAGAAATCTATTACAAAACAAAAAAGTAAATATGAATATGAGCAACGTATAATATGAGAAAAATCCTGAAAATGACAGGTCAATCAGTGAAGTTTGGGAAACACTGGACCAGATAGTGGCTACAGGGACATTTTAGCTGCCACACGCTTCTGTGATGATGGCACCACCTCACCCGTGCCAGTCTCCTGCAAGGTGTGGGTCTACTGGCTTATGATTTGAAGGACGAAAGTTATTTTGTTCTGTTTTGTTTTGGCTTTTAGTTTTTTAGCCAATCTGCCTCTTAAAATCTAGGATGGGAAAAATTAACGCCCAGTGTCTTAGTTACTTTTCGCTCATTGCCGAGACAAAATACCTGATGCCCAAAATTAGGGAAGGAAAGGATTAGTCTTACAGTTTCTTGGGAGTTTCAGTCCATACTTAGCTGGCCCCAAGTCAGCGTGGCGTGGTGTGGCTGCCCTTCATGGTGGCTGCAAGCCACAAGGCACGCTGGTGAGAGAGGATGGAAGCGCAAGAGGAAGACCCGCCTTCCCTTACGCTGTATCTCAGCTCCACCCCTGGGCAGGTGCAGCACTCACATTGCCAATCCCAGTGCTAGACAACAAACTGAACACAAGCACTAGACTCAGCCCCATCAAAAGTATGAGGACCTGGGGGGACATAGCATACCCAATACACCCAGAAATCTCTATTTTTAAAAGATATGCTATGCTGAAAATTTTAATAAACATTTAATTTTCATTTAAAATTTCCTTCATGGGAGTGAATACAATAAAACTTTTCCACATTTAAGTACACTCCTCCTTTTAAGAAAGATTCCTCTTGTCCTGTTAGAGAATATTTGCTTTGAAACTTTTGGTTGACCCCTGGAATATGATATAAATGGCTTAGTGAACATATTCTTACAAGAAATATAGCAGGAAGTTTGAAAGTTCAGGAATAATTTTTGACAGATGACAAATCTTCTGAGTGCAGTGAGTTTGTCAAAAGCATCTTTCTAGGTAAATTTCCACTGATCTCATGAAACTAAGACAAAACTATATCGGTGGATTGCTTTGTTAGAAGATTAGCATTTTACACTGCCAACTGTTATTCTGCCTAGCAGTAACCTTTAATAAAATAGCAAACTAATTTGAATACATCCAAATTTCTAGAGGTCTCATAAGCATCTGTTTATATAAAATTCTAGAATTTTGGAATCTGAGGAATTCAAGGAGCCACTTGTTTTCATCCCCTTGTCAAATTTGTCCCCAAACCACCCACAAGTTATGGGAGCTGAATAACCAGATGTGAGATCTCTGTCCCCGCTAGCACCTGTCTATTAATGTTCAGGTACACATTAACAAATCTTTGGGAGTCGGCGAGTCACTGTCCAATGTAGTAGAGCCTTACATTTGATTTGTGATTTGGTGTATGTTGTTAAAATAAAGTAGCAGTCCTTAAAGTGTTCAGATTAATTTCCTGTACTATTGGACAGTTTTTAATGACTATGGAGAAATTTAACTATTTTGATAGGGATTTTTAGTTCACACTGCATCACCTTATCTTATCTTTAGGAATCTGAGAAAAAAGACTCCAAAAATGTCCATCAGCTTTGAGGGTAGCAGTGAGATACCCACAAATACCTTAGAAATAAGGTAGACTAATTAAGTAGAAATAAATTATGCTAATTAAATAAAATGGGAGGAGTTGGCCCATGGGAGTCTAGAAATAGGATTGCTGAGTTAAGTAGAAATAAATTAGACTACTTAAATAAAATTAAATGGGAAGTGTCAGCCCATGGGTATAACTCCTTGACTTGTCATTAAGGCAGTGATATTAATATAGTATAATAAAGAACTTTTATTACAGCATAAAAAAGTGGAGTTAAGGGAGGCCATGTCTGTCAATACCTGGCCATCGCTGCCTGGGATAGGATTCTTCCTGAGGGGACAGTGAAGTCATAGGTGTCCTTGTACATATCTCTTACACAAAGCATTCCTCAGTACTATTTACCTAAGTTACATGTGCTACACAAATCTTCTAGTTTCTAATCTGGTTTCCAGGGACACTGGAAATAATAAAACCCCTTCTAGCTAAATACAGTGGAAATTAAAATTATTATGAGTTCTTTGCCAGAGAGTTGTGCTGGGTGCCCTGAGGTCGGGGCCAGAGCTCAGGATGGGATGGTACAGGATGGCCCCATGTTGTCACCCCTGGTCAAGAATATTTCTTGCTATGAGGATGCCTGAAAGTTGGTTTCCTGTCATTGGCCCCTTGTTGCCTTAGAAACACTTTCAAAGCTATCCTCTTAATGAAATCAGATTCATGGGAGCATACCTCACCAGAAAAATCTGGGTCACATGGTTTCACTTTAACTTCCAAGCAACTTGGGAGAAACCATGCATGAGGGACAAAGTCCCCCAGAACAGAGAATTCCCATGCTAAGAGAAGAGCCAGAAAGGGGCATTAGCCTTGTAGTCCTGGGAATGCCACCTTTTCCATTGTAAATGAACAGGCTGACCAGGCTGTATTACTCACTGGTTTTAATTCTAGAGCATCTGACTTCCCCTGGAAGTTTTGGAGAAGCCAGCTTTCTAGACCTCTGGGACCAGGGAACACAATCGGCTATGACAAACTCATCCTTCTGATGCTGTCCTGAGTGGGGCTCTTTAATGTCAGCCAGTCAGCAGCCCCGCCCCCAGGTGACATCCTCTTGTTAAATCAAGCCCCAGGTTAATGCAAAGACAGAACTGGAGGAAGAGCTTTGTCTGCAGATGCTTCTCTGATTAACAGGAATCTCTGCTTTCGATCTGCTCAGGTTGGGAGTTGGGCACCATCTCGGTGGGATCAGTGGTGCAGGGAGAAACAAAGCCTGAGTTGGCTGGCTCTGGCTTGGGCCTTCGGAGGGTGATTTCTGGTGGACATTAAGTGCAAATGTGAATGACTTCTGGAGGAATGTGGTTGGTGTAAACAGCTGCTGTACCCGAGGTCATCACAGGTGCATGGCCACTGTTGTATATTTTGATATAAATGTACACCGCCACGAGGGCTGAGGGAGCTGCGCACCGAGGGGCTGCTGTGAGAAGGGCAGGGCCACCAAGGGGCCCGGGGTGCATGTGGGGAGCGGCGCGTTCAGAGGCGTCTCTTCTTTGGGACGTCCAGCTCTCAAGGGAGCGTCCCACCATCTGAACTGGTGACGAGCGGGCGAGTGTTGCAGAGGCTGGGAGGTGTATGGGTGGGAACAGTCTGCCCCAGCGCCGGC
This sequence comes from Dasyprocta punctata, assembly GCA_004363535.1. Lineage (NCBI taxonomy): Eukaryota > Metazoa > Chordata > Mammalia > Rodentia > Dasyproctidae > Dasyprocta > Dasyprocta punctata. Next base: position 79,693 of record RJWM01004335.1, on the reverse strand, counting down.
AGTGTCTGCAGAGAATTTAAAAACAATAAAACTAAGTAAAAGCTGGTTTGCTTTTCATTATCACCATATGTTGACAATTCCAAAAGTCTCAGTGATAAAAATACTTGTACCTAAATATACTGTTTTAGTCTGTATTCTAAAGAATTAATAGCGTTACCGTTGAGACAGTAATATGTAAGTCAGCCTCGAATCATCGCATTTTCATTTTTCATTCTTTAATGAAGTCCGTGTTATGCGTGGAGTTGGTTTGGAGAACTCTGTGTACACGGCAGAACTCCGGTGTGCACGGACTCGGCTCCGCTTGGTTTTGGGAAGGCACTGTGGTCCAGACCTGTCCACATCCTCTGTCACCGCACTGCGTCTCTGCAGCCTCGCCAACTCGAACCTCTGCGTGTAAATCACTGATTCGGAATAAACAGTGGGATCCTAATGAATGCAAAGGCAAAACCTTACAACGTGAGTTATTTTAGTCCTGCCCTCCTCTGTGACCACTTAGAGCTTTTATTTGTGTTTAAAATTTCAAAGAGTTACTGCAAATTTTAACATTTTGCCTGGAGATTGCAAATATTAGCACATAAATGAAATACTTTATATTAAATTTTGAGTATGTTTGCAATAGAAATTTCATTTTATGCAGCTAATTGCTTTAAAAGAACGAACACATAAAAATAATGATTATTACTCACAGAGCAGGATTAAAACTGAGAATAATTTTGTTTTATGGAGAAAGGGGTGCTTACAGCGGCCTACCACGGGAGTCAAACATACAAGGCCTACGGAAGGGGCTTTCCAAGGTTTCTCAGGGTTTGGGGAACAACACCGATGTCCTGTTTCCACGAGGACACAGTGAGAGCGTGATGCACTCCACACGGGCCTTTGGCATCCTCCCCAGCATTTCTGTCCACAGTATACCTACAAACAAACAAACAAACAAACAAACACCAACGAATCCTTAGCTTCTCTGTGATGGCAGAGCTAAACATGGAATTAGTAATAGGAGCACTAACAAAATATTGCATGGAGGAAGTTATTCATTTGGATCCTGATCTGTCACCATTCCCTCTAGGTTCCCACTTCCAGGAACCAAAATTGAGAAAAGGGCCAACCGTATGCCAGGAGCTGCGTTACACTGCTGCCCGCTGACTCCTCAGCGCAGGCCTGGCGGGTGGTAGTGGTGGCATCTGTTCACCAGATGGGGAACCTGGAGGCCAGATAGACTGACTGCGCCATTTGTCTGCAGTGGTACCCCAGTTTAAAGGAAGCGGGGTAGAAGTTGGCTTTCTGATGCCAGGCCCAGGGCTGCCCTCTCCGGGTCCCATCTCTGAAGAGCATCTGTCGCCGCGGATCAGTGGTGCCTCACTTGTGGGGCTCCCCAAAGCCTGCCTGGTGCGGTTCTTCTCTCCCTCCGGGTCGTGCGTGCTGCTGCTCAGGACAGCAGCAAGCTTCAGGCAAGCGTGGCAGGCTGGGGGAGCAGCACTGCCAGTCACTGCCCCCGGGAGTACTTCCCTCACTGAGGCCCCGAGCTGGGTGTCTCTGCTCCCCTTCTCTGAGTGCTCACCAGGCCAGCTTCGCAGACGACGAAACTCAGGCTCCAGGAGAAGCAGCGCCTCCGACGTGGAGCCCAGGCAGTCTGAACTGAGCAGCCCTTGGGTCCCAGAGTGCATCACCCCAACAAGCGTTTCCATTCGCAGTCTCCATGGAAAAGTGCAGACTTCCTTCGCTTTTAGACTTCCGGTGTGGGACTTTGATCCAACTGCCCCCGGGACCAGGCAGCTGTCCGGCGCTGGGTCAGCTGCACTCTGGGATGGCCCAGTGCTGAGCAGACCCAAGGCCCAGCTCAGTGGGAGAGGAGCGGAGAGTGAGAGGTGCAGTGGGGGAGGGGAGGCCCGGTGGGTCTTCCTTCCCTGGTCTGATGTGAGCTCCACGGGCAAAGCCGGCTGCCATGGGGATAATTTGTTTTTCATATTACTATTCTTTCATTGAATTTGGTCGATAGGAGCAGATTCATGGTTCAGGAATGAAGGTGGGTAAAAATGTACTCAGAGGCTCTGCCTCCAGCCCTGGCCCCCATCCAGCCGCCTGCAGCCCCAGCCTCTCCCGGGGCCCGCCATGTTCAGTTGCTTGTGTATCCTAACAGTTTCCCTGCACGGGCATCCGTGAAGATAGAAGCAAATTTCACACACATGTATACCTCACTCTTACCAAATATGGTAGCACTCGCTACAGACCTTCCTGCACTTTTAACTGAATGCATTTTTCCATGGTAGAGGAGAAGGAGGGGAGACAAAGAATATCTCTGACAGCTGTCCAGGGAATGTGCACAATTACTCAGTGAATTACAGCGTGGTGAGTCTGGGAGTGACTGCTAGCTCAGACGGGTAAGAATGTGTTGGACTTCATTCTTTTTTCTTTTTCTTTCTCTCTTTTGCGTTCCTCTTTCCTCACCCTTCTGTCTTCTCTTTCCCTTTCCCTGCCTTCTTTCTTTCGTCTTTTCCTTCCTTTCTTCTCTCCCTTCCTCCCACTCACTGTCTCTGCAGGTAACTTCTCTTGGTATTTGCTAGGATCCTGATCTGCCCAGGCACTGCTGACTTTGATCTTTGTCACCACTGAGCGATTTCCTCACCTTTGGTTTCACTGCCCTGCAATCCTTATGCCAAACCCAGATGAGTCTCTGCTGGCAGATCACCCTCAATCAGAATACTTTTCCATCAGCATTAGTGGGAGACGCCAAGTGAAATGTACCTCTTGAAGTCAGTCAGCCTATCAAGTATAATTATGCTTGGGTAAATACTTAGCAAATAATCAAACTATTTCTGCTTTATACTCCTGAGAATGCAAACCTTGACAATGTAGGTTCAGAGGAACCCTTGGATGGCTCTTGTCAAAACACCATGTGGGAATTCTTCTGCCAGGGCCACCACTAACCAGCACTGCGGATTTCACTCGGTCTTTTAATATTCATGCATTAAATACATCAGTCACTTTGAGGAGCTTCATGGATTTGAAAGTATGATCAGTGCAGCAAAATGAGGACAGGGACAGGAAGTCCTCCCTCATCCCTGTGGTGGGGGGCGATTTCCCGCTCTCTGCTTTCTAGCCTAGTTCAGTCTGATTACCTGATGTGCCAGATGGCTGACCCTGTAGGGGTTTTTGGAGGCAAATCTACATTTGGTCCTTGCAGCTCTCTAGAAATTCTTTGCCAAGGATCCGAACCAACGCCCTGGAGGCGACAGCGTCCACGTTGGGCCGCGTCCTCTTGCTCCTGTGGCCGGCTCCTCCTGTGCGCCTGGGGAGCGCGCCCCGCCCGTGGGGCTCTGGAGGGAAGCGCACTGCTCAGGCTCAGCGGCTCCGCGGCCCCAGGCAGCGCCTGCATCCCTGGTGCTTTCCGGCTCCAGCTGCTGTGAATGGAAGAGCTTTGGAGGCTTTGGTCTCCAAGGAGTTCCCCTCTTCCCAGGGGAAGGCCTGTTCGAAAACTAACTTGCTGTGGGGGCTTCCACGGGAGGCGGCCTAGCCCAGCCTGGAGGGGCGGGGGTGGTGGCAAGCCCCGCGGCACAGCGGGTGATGCCCGACGCGCCTAGGGTTTCTGTGCACCCCGTGGAGGGAGGCCTGGGCAGCCCTGTGACTCCCCGAGGGTGTTGGGTGGGTCTCGGGCGGCGCGGGTGGACAGGACAAAGACAGAGGTGACAATCAGCTTCACTTCTGACGAGATCTGCGTCCCGGCGGACACACGAGACCCTCTCGAGCCCTTCAGCCCCACGCCCTCCGCTCTGCAGGATTTGGGGCGGATTCAGCTTTGCTCCAGAGCAGGAGGGAGGGGCTTCTGGGTGTGGCCAGGCATCAGGTCTAGGGTAGAGGAAGGGTCCCTCAGACTTCTTTCTCTGAGGAGAGGCTCTCATGTTCTAGACACTCTGGGATTCTCTTCGGTCTCCCGCCGCCCGTCAGAAGGGCCTGCCCAGAGTCACTTTGGGCCGGGGCCTCGCTTCTCAAGGCGAGTGGGTTGCTCTTCTCTGGGCCTGTTGACTTTGTGATTCTTTTCCCTGGAATTCTTACCACCGTCACCCCACCCACCCCACGGTCTCCAGCGTGTGTCTGTGTGTCCTCAGGGCCCCCACTCGTCTGCGGCGAAGGTTGGATACGGGGCAGCGCTTGCCCCTCGCTGTTGCGCTTTCTCTCTGCACGGCAGTCCTCGTGCGCAGACACAGCTCTGCCGCACCCCTGTGGCTTGGTCACCGGAGTCCTGCGCTCTGGAGGCACTGACCGCTGAGGGCTCCTTGCTGATTTTGAGAGCCCACGTTCGCCCCTGATCCTGGAGCTCCTGCAGGATCCAGACTTCTTGTTATCATGTCAGAGTCACCTGGGTCTTCCTCGTGTAGAACACGGAAGGCTCTCCTCATTGGCCGCAGTGACTCTTTCCCGTGTTTCTGTCATGAGGTGGCCAGGGTAGCAGGAGAGGATAGAAAAAGCACAGGGTTTGGAGCACACAGACAGGACTTCAGTGCAGGTTCCCCCAGGGAGCCTTTGGGCAGTTTCAGGGGTCTTGTACATGAAGCGGGGAGAATAATACCCACCTCCCAGGGTCATGCTGGAGTTAAACTCTAATATGTCAGGGTAGAGGCTACACCAATGTTAGTTTCCTCCTCTTTCCCTTTCTTTTTATCCTATTTTCCCCTGTCGATTACCATATTTTGTGTTCCTTCCTTATAACCTGGACTTTATACATCTGGATTAGAGTTCAACTTCCTCTGACTTTAGAGAACATTGCTTTTTCCCCGTGGAAACTGTGACCCACACTTCCCACACAATTCACACAAGTTTGGGTGTAACTGGAGCAAGTGTTAGGAATTTGTGCATGCTTTAAAATGTCCCCTGCAGACATTTTGCTCTACCTGTGATGGAGAGCTTCTTCGTCTCAGGCAGATGTTGCTCTTAGGGATCTAAAGGACCCCTTGGCTTGTGAGCACAGGTAGGGGTGTACCAGCACACCCCATAGCTTGCTTGTTTGGATTGGGCAAGACACACATTAGCTTTTGTGATTGCAGCCAGTGAGATGGCAGCAAGCATTAAGGACTGCCAGGCCATGCAGCCAGTCAGGGCTTTGGATGAAAAGCTCAGGGTGTATTGAGCTGGTGGCCTTGTGACAGCTTCTCTCCTGCTTGGCTCTTGGTGGCTCAGCCTCTGCCTCCATGCGGAGAGACTTGTGTCAGAGACTGATGTGTGGGTGCTGGGGCAAAACCAGGTCTTGGGTGTAGTCTAGGCATACAATCGCTGTGTGAATGGTATGGCCCCTGAGGGAGGAAAACTAGTTCATGGAGAGTAAAAGGTCCTTAAGTGTGAGCTGGATGTGTGCATAATACACATTAATGTGGTACATGTGTGATATTAAAATTTCATGGGGGTGTTATGGGGAAATATGCTTAGCCAGACTTCTTAAGGTGGGAGATAATGGAGAAAAAGATTTTAAAATGCTGGTCTCAGGCAGTGGCTCCACACTAGAATTGTTGGAGGAGCTTTAAAGTTTTGGTGCCTGGGTTCCACTCCAGATCAACTAAATCAGGATCTTAGGATGGGTTTCAGCCTCTCACATTTCTAACAATAAGCCGGACAACTCCACGTGCAGTAAAGTTTGGCCAGCCCTGTCCTGGGTGCAGGTTCCCAGGGGGTGCCCCACCAAGCGAGCAGCATCACTGTTACTGGGAGGGTGCTGGAAAGGCAGTCTCAGGTGCCTCCTCGATTCTAGGACTTCCTAAAGTTGGGGAAGCATTTGGATAAATATTTATTATGAATAAAACACCAGAACACCCCAAGGCGTTATGCCAGTGTCAGTGTGGGTCTGGCTTTTTGCTCCAAGACCTTTTTGCTGGCTTTCGAACTGAGTGGTGCGGAATGTGAGGTGTGGCCCAGGGCTGTGTCTGTGCTACACGCTGGGAAGACCCAGGCCCTGAAATGGAGCAGACAGCTCATCCCAGGGCGAGGACCATGTGCATGAAAGTGGCTGAGTCCATCGGCTGGAACCAAGGGAGGGAAGAATCCCAGTGCCAAACCAGTTACTACAGGCCAATGCGTGGGAAGTGGGTGCTGAGGCAGGGTTAACTTGGCGAGTCTAAGGGTGGCTGAGAGCAGAGGAAGGGCAGAAGGGTGGGGACCTGCTGGTGTCTTGTTGAGGAAATTATGTGAGGTCTGGTGTTCATTCACCTGTTCATTCCTGCATTCATTAATGCAGTGAATATTTATTGAGTGATTGCGGTCCATATTTGACCAGAAAATTGTTTTAGGAAGAAATAGATAGACATGACAGACTTTGAAGCACAAACTTTGGAAGTAAATCTCCTAAGAGTTACTTTGAACACACACACACACACACACCACCTCCTAGCATTAATTTTAATTTTGTTTTAAGTATTGAAATATGTAATTAAGAAATAAAATTTTGTATATCCAGGATGTACTATGTGATTCCATGCTGTATGCATGTATTGTATAATGACTATCACAAATGAACACATCCTTCATTACCATGCTGTACTGTAGATTCCCAGAACTTATTCATCTTGTAACTGAAAACCTGTACGTGTTGGCCGAAATATCCCCCTTTCCCTACAAGCGAGTCCCTGGCAACCATCAATCTACCCTCTTTTATGTTAGTTTGGTTTTTTCAGTTCTGTATATAAGTAAGATTGAGGAGTATCTGTGTCCGGCTCATTTCACTTAGCAAAATGTCTTCCAGGTGCATCCATACAGTTGGAAATGGTAACATTTCCTCCTCTTTATGTCTAAATAATATACTGTACACTATATATAAAGTATGGTAGGTTACACTATATATCGTGTTATACCTCACATTTTATTCATTCATCTGTTGAATACTTAGGTTGTTTCCATATCTTGGTTATAATGACAATATCACAATGAACATGTGATATAGATTTCTCTTGGGGTTAGAGATTTTATTTTCTTTGGATATAAAACTAGAAGTGGGGTATCTCGATAGTATTGGCACAATCCCAGTGAAAAAGTCTAGAAGTTTGTAAGATATTGAAAACAGAACTACTATACTATCTAGGAGTGAGCTAGCTTTGATCAACTGAAAAATACTGGCTTATTTATTGAAATTTGCAGATAAAATATTTAAAACTCAAATTTACTGAATAGTTTTATAAGTAGATGTCTTGGCAAATAAAGATTTTAATGTCATACATATTAATTTAAATAAGAAAATATTTCTGGAGGATTTTGCACTTTCAGTTTTCAACAGACATAGGTTTGGTTTAGGATCTTACAATTTTCCTCTGGTCATTGTCTCCCATTATTTTCTGGTGGTTTATGAAGCATTACAAAAACATGAATCTGGTGAGTCTGTTCAATGTGTCTCTGGTTGTCAGCTGATGCATTACTGAGCCGAGCTGTACTTCTTGGGGATTCTGCATTTACTTGACTATGGCATGGATAATTATCCCTAACTGTGGTTCCATAATTTGACCAATTTATGGCTACCAGAATAAAACATTAGAAGGTATTAAGTGGCTAATGGTTTAGACATTTTCATATCTCTGTCTTTAGGGTGATAAATGTAGAAGACATCTAACTCTTCCACCAACATTAACTTCTCACACTTAAAATGTTGAATTAAACAATTTAGTGTTCTTGACAGTGTAATAGATTTTATTTAATAGGTGATGTCGAAAGCTGGACCTAATTCACCTCATTTAGTTAATGTCATTTTCCCTACCAGAGATGCTAGAAGTAAATCTGGAAGATGTGCATGGTTCTCTGTGACCAGAGGCCCTTCTGGAAGCGATGTCAGAATCACTGCTATTCCTATTGCCACACAGACGCTGAGAGCGGCATGCGGTGGTGAGAATGACGCAGAATGGAGCTGGGCGTCTTACTCATGTGCTCCCTTTGTCTTAGAAAAGTACGCATTTTCAACATCCAAAAAGAAAAAAGAATGCACTTTAAATGCTGATAGGAGGAATAAACTTAATTGTTCTGTAATGCTGCATATTTATAAGGCTTCTTAAAACGTTTCTTAAATTTTGCTACTACTGTGATTATGGTATCGGTCAAAAATTTCTCTTCTTCTTTTCACACTATGTAGCATGGAGAGATTGGAAGAAGAGGATGGAGGTTGGGTCCTCAGAGACTCAGGGATGCATTTCCCGGGCTTCCTTTTTGAGCAGATCACCCCAGGTTTGACATCACCTCTGCAGTTTCCAGCTGCCTGCTTCCTTTGGTTATTTCTCATGCACTGCAGATTTGCTGGAGCCCCATGTCCCCGGACTGGCGGGTTAGAATTGTATTATCTACCTGTCTTGTGGCATTTACACTTGCCTCTATAGTGGATATGAATTAAATGACTACAATCCTGGTTCTGTATCTGTGAAATGGGATAATAATACTAAACTAGGAAGGAGGTGAGGGATAAATGGTAGCTATTTTTGATCCCTTTGCAGGAATTACTTAACTCCATACATAGAAATGTTTTTCCTGGTATAGGATTTGGTGGTTCTTTCTACTTTGGGCATATAAGACAGAGTGGTGGTAGTTTAGGGAATAAGGGGTTCAAGGTGTTTCTTGGACTTAAGGGAATTTATTTTTTCATATTCTGTAACTGCCCAGAGTAGCTAGGAAGCACTGTTTACAAAAAAGACACTCAACAAACCTCTGCTGATAAAGAGATTTATCCTTTCCATGATATGTATCTATATCAGGGGCCCAAAAAGAAGCTCCAAATTTTGTTGATAAATTTACTTCCTGAGGATTCATTGAACTAAAAGTGATAGAGGATACCTGGTCTGTATTTTTATTCAGAGTAGCAAAGTGGACAGGTGAGAGGAATGTGACATGTGTGGAGACGAGTGGACAGGTGAGAGGAGTGGGACATGTGTGGAGACGAGTGGACAGGTGAGAGGAGTGGGACATGTGTGGAGACCAGTTGCAAAGGTGGACCGAGGCGGGGCCATGGGAGGCCTGGAGCAGCGTGCCGCCGAGCCGCTGGAGAAAGCCCAACAGGAGAACGATGTAACTGGATTTATGTTTCAGAAGTATCTTTTTAGAAGCACAGGCACGCACACATGGCGATGTCTCGGTGGTGACGACAGTGCGTGGCACGACGGCCTTCTAGGATGACAATGGAGTTGAGAGATTCCCGTCTCCTAGGCATCCATGGTGATGTGGGTGGGGTGTTGGTGTCAACAAACCCACCGCACAGTCAGCTGTCTACACACACAGCGCACACAGCCTCGTGCAGTACACAGTCCTTCATCATGTAATACATGGCCCTGTTACTGGCTTATGTATTTCCTATCCTTTACCTTTTATTATTATTAACACTGTGCCTCTGTTTATAAACAGAAAATTTATATGTAAACAGTAAGCTGTGTTATAGCAGCATCAGCCTTGAGCATCTGGTGTTTACTGCTTTTCTGATTTCATCTGAAACTCCATTGGGTAATCAACCTGTACCATGCAGGTGTGTGTGAGTCCGCTGGAGGGTGCTTGCACAGTGATGGCACTGTGTGACAGCGTAGCTCTCAGAATGTGTCCCTGTTATTGAGTGCTGTACAATCATAGTAAGGAAGAGGGCACAAAGGGTGGCAGGCAGAGGTGGATCGACAAGAGGGAGACAGGTAAAACACAGGAGTGGAATGCAAATCGGGTGTGCAATAGTGGGCTCACCTAGGAGTAGACAGGGACACGTGGTAGAGATACAATGAAGTGGGAAAAGAGGTCTCGGTGACTGATTCCGCATGCGGCTAAGTGAGAGGTAAGCTCCGACTTCCAGGGCTCTCCTTTAGTTGGCAGGTAGATTCTGTCTAGGGGCAGATTAAGCCAAGTGGAGTAGGCTTTGAGAGGAAGATGGCGAGCTGAGCTTGCTGTCCCTCTGGGACCTCGAGCAGCTTGTCCACGTGTGTGTGACCATGTGAGAGAGTAGAGGAAAACTTTGAAATCAGGTGCATCCAAAAGAGAAGCAACACAGGTCAGAAAATTGCAGGGAACAAGAATTTCGGGTGTGGAAACAGAAGAGGACTTCATGAGAGCTGTTCCCCAGCTTCTGTTTTAGTCTTGGTGAGAACCATACCTAGAAACCTGAGGGTTATCTTCAACTTCACTTTTTCTCACATCCCACAGAAAACAAATTGTGTGAATTCTTTCTCCTTATTTTTCTTGTACCCATTTTTCTTTTCCATTCTTCTGTAAACATTAGTTCATGTCACGTAATTCAGGAAATGGGGGTGGGACCTGAGACTCTGCATTCCTAAAAGTAGACGTCCCCCTAACAGCTTTTCACTATGAAAGGCTTAAAAGAATTGCTTTCTGTGGTTCCAGAACCCCAAGGGGCCACATGATAAATGCATCAGGTCCAGTCATTAGCAAGTGTTAACCACATTCCCTGTTAGCTGGTGTCATGGCTTGTGTTAGAGAAGCTGAGTGATTTACCCAGCTGGCAGCTGGACAGACTGACTCAATTTAATTGATCCTGAGGTAGTAAAATTGTCTTCAATTCAGATATGGGGGTGATTTGCAAAAGTAAGACACTTTTCTTTTGATGTGCTGTATAAATAAAAGGCATCTGGTGGCTATTTTTAAAGCACCAATAGCTTCACAGAGTGGTATGCTGAGAATTTGCATGTATTATACACATTTATGCTACACTGAACTGTGATTTCAGTGCATAGCTTTGAGCTGGCTACTTAGAATCCCCAAGAGACAGCTTAGGCTGGAAAAAGAACCTTTTGCATGAAATCAGCTAGATTTCCATCTGCTGTATTAGGTTGGTTTAAAGGTTGGGTCTTAGGAGAATCAGAGGAAATTGAAGAACTCAGGATTCTAATAAGAGTCAAATAATATGATTTGCTTCACTCTGCATTACAGCTCACCTGAAATTTTGAACAAAAGAGTATTTTAAAAAATGATTGTCAGTCTTGACTGTACATGAGAATCATGTGGAGAACTTGACAATCACCCTTTTCAAGACCTATTAAATCACTCTCTCAGTCCTAAGTATGTACAAAGAATTTTCCAGGTGATTCTCAACAATCAAGGCTGGGCATCATTGCCTCTCATTAGATTATACTCTTGGAATTTCTAGGCCAGTAGAATTTAACTTGTCTACTGCCCATACTGACTTCAAATTAACAGGCTTAAATGAGTTAGTAATTATAATAGCTAAATGTAATTAAGTATATAATGTTGAGGTCCTCAAGTGTATGAGATTAAAATTACATTTTAAAACTAATATTCTGATGATTTTTGATAAAGAGACAATATGTATTTCTGAAGCTTCCACAAACACTTAAGATTCTTCTTAGTCATGTTTGATTATACATCCTTGTACATCAAAACCTCTGGGTTTATCTTGTTATTAATCAGATATCTAGGTACCTCATACTCTCTGTCTTAGTTACTTCTCTCTTGTTGCTGAGACAAAATACCCAAAATTAAAGGAGCTAAGGTTTATTTAGCTCACAGTTTGTAGAGGATTTAGTCCATAATCGGCTGGCTCCAAGGCAGAGTGGCATGATAGACAGGCATTGCGGAGGAGAAACAGTTCATGGCAGGCAGAAGGTAGCAAAGTAACAAGGGATTCTCACAGCTCTCTCTGTCCCTTATATTTATGCAGGCTAGTTAGGGTGAGTAGTATTCACACTCTTAATCCTAACACCCTTGATCCTCACACTGCACAGTGAATCAGTCCCAGCATCACACCCTGCAGATCCAGCTGCCTCTGAAAAAGCCCTACCCATGACCATGTGTGGCTTTAGGGGGACATCTAGACACAGTCATAACACTCTTCTCATCAGGCAAGCAATTTCTAGGGCACCTGTGGTGATTTGCTTTACTCATCTACTGAGTCTTGAACATAGGGCCCACAGAAGAGAAAGCAGTGTTTGTGGAAAGAAACAAAGGACCACTGATGACAAAACTGTAGACATTTAAAGTTGTTTAAATTGAGTGAAGTCTGGCCTAAAGATGTCTCCATTCATATTTTACAATTGGCTTAATGAATCACAGCCTAACTTGGTAACTGAACTTGATGGTAAGCAGACTGTAGTCTACTCTTATAACAAGAAACCTGTCTCAGCCAATCATAGTAGCCAATTATTAGTCAAACACAGGCATGCAATCATTCCAACCAGGTTTAAATAAACCAAACACCAAAGTTCAATCAATTAAGTTACCTTTGTACTTCACTTACACTTTTTGTACATCACTTCCATTTTTCGCTATGATTGTTTTCTAGACCGTGAGGTAAACAGAGCTTTCTGAACTGTTTTTGTTTTTGTACCACAGCCTGATTCTAGAATCACAAAGCCAAGTGAGCTCTTTGAAACTAGACTTGTTCTAATTTTTTCTTTTAACAGCTGGAATGGCCCTTAATGCTTTAACAGTCTAGCTATCTCATTTTGTAATCAAGAAAATTGACCCCTGATGCTTAAGTGGTTTGCCTAGTTCCAAACAATCTATTAGAGGCAGACTCAGGTTAGGACTTGAGTCTTCTAATCAGTTCAGTATCTTGACGCTGGACCAGGCTGCCTAACAAGAACTCACAGTACTCTAGGTGGGGCTGGGGTCAAGGAACAGCAACCTAATTGTTTAGTGGAAGTTTGGGACAATTGAAAGAGAACAGTGAACTATGTTAACATAAGTAACAAAAATACTGTAATTACTCTTGCTTGTGTGCTAAATGTGTAACTTGTAATAATAAAATGTCTACTTTGTCCTAGATCTTTGGGCACAATAGTGACTTCATTCTGACTATATAATTTCTCACATTTCAGGGGGAAACATACATTACATGAGGATTATTCTGATAGGGAGAACTGAGAACCTATTCTTTTGTCCTATTTTACACTGACAGCCAGTGGCAGTGAAGGAATTTTACAGATAATTTAATAAAGCATGGCTAGAGGGAAGGGCAGGTTAATAAGAAGAAAAGCTTTGTCAATAAAAGAGAAGTTTGTGCCCAGACAGACATCTGCACCATGCAGCTTGTCATGGACACAAACTTCTTTTAAATTGTTATCACAAACCCATAAAGCAGATTGATGTTTTAAATTTACTTACTGTTCATATAAAATTTTTGATAAAGCCATTGGTGCACTTCAGTCAGGAAAGACCCCTGAGATTTAGAAATAGCATTAAATCAACTATGCAATAAGGGTAGGAACCCTTTTGGTTAAGCAGACCAGGTTGTTAAGAACATCATGAAGATAATTAGAAGGCTCGGTTGAGTTTGGAGGCTTCAGGGCAGAGCCACCAACACATGGTGCCTGCTGACACTTGCACAAGGCCTGTAAGCCTGGGCTCTTGGTTTGCTGGAGGAGCCCTGGGAACCTGTGCAGCAAGGCAGCTTCGGGATGCAGCAGGCAGAGCTCCTTGGGCGGTGACCCTGAGCCCTGGTTTTCCCCAGGCTATTTCTTGACTTAAGCGTGACTTCCCCCAACTTTGATTTACCATAAAGATTTTGACAACTAAATTAGGTCCAAACATTGCAGAGCAAAGCTGACAAAATGTAGTTACCACAAATCCTTGCAGGGAAAACTCTAAGAGATAATAAAATTATTTGCTCTCCAGTTAGAAAGCCGTGTTCTTTGCTTCACACTGATAAATTTTCAATGTATCTTCTTCCATTTTGGCTTTTGGGATTTAGTGCATGTCATCTGAAGCTCTTTAGCTTTTCATTTGAGTTTAGTCTTACTTAGGAGAGCAAATCCCTAGAGCTTATTAGTAATGTCGGGACCACTCATAGCTGACTTGAGAAGACCGAGCTAGGGGTACCAGAAGGCAGAGCTATCCCGCGGAGTGGAACGGGAGGAGAGTTAGTCCTTTTCGCCTGGTGCCAAGCAAGAGGCTTTCCTGCCCTTGGTCTCATTCATATTTCCCTGACTTTGGACATACAAGCCAAAGACTTTGATTTTGAGAAAGGTGAGGTGCACTGATGGGTGGGAAGGGTGGGCGGGAGGACGGTCAGGGTGGTACTGACCACTGAGATGCTTGCTAGAGAACATATCCTGCTAGTATTGCAGCAATTCACACAAACCCGATTTGTTCTGACCAAATTTTCGGAAAGTAGAGGAAGCCCAAAGTTACACATCGGGGATAAGACAGGGACTGGGAAGGAGAGCAGAAGTCATCAAGAAATGAAGCAGGTGAGACATAATAACAGGACTGCTGGGGACAGAGGCAGGGGGAGAATGTGTGCACTGTTTCAAGTGGGTAGCTGCTTCTCGACTATGGCAGAGAATGGAAATGTCTCTCAGTCTTCTGAACTTGCTGAAGAAGTGAAAAATATGGACTTCCATGTGAAACTCCTCCTGTACATATTTTGTGACATGCATATCTGGGCCTACGCTGGGGGCCAGTAGGCATCTCTCACAGTTGGCTTCTAGAGTCCAGTTCTGTTTAGACTTTGGGAGTCAGAAAAGTCTGGAGACTGGAGTACTGTGCACACAGGACCACTCCCCCAGGCCACGCTCATCTCAGTCCTGTGTGCAGCTGCTGGAACTGCCACCTGCCCTAGACCGCCTTGGGGCCTCCAAACCTTTATCTTGGCCTCTTTAAGGAGTGGACAGAAGTTGGAGTTAACTGTGGATGTGACCACCTTGGTAACTGTTGTTCCATCCCCAAATCAGCAGGGCATGGACCCACTTTGTGGGCTCTGGGAGTATTCAGTGATAGGCGAAAGCAGGCATCTCACCTCTCCATGGTGCTCTCATCTGCTTTCTGGCTTATCCCCCGTGGGACCCAGGTCTCGTATCACTCACGTGACCAGGTCTGTGTATTAAGGGCTCTCTTTTTCAGAATGTTCAAGTATTTCCATTTTCCACCCAAATAAAGTAATTATAGAAGTACTCCTATAATAAGAGTATTTATAAGGACTGCATGAAATAGAGAACAAGGACTAAAAAGTCCTCCGTGGTATCCAGGTGTGGTGGTGCATGCCTACCATCCCAACACTCTGGGAGGGTGACACAGGATGATTGCAAGTTCAAGGCAGCCTGGTCAGCTTCGTGACAGTGTGACACTGTCTCAAAATAAAAACAAGGTCTAAGGGTGCAAAGTCCCTGAGTTCAACCCTAGTGTTCTAGTACTGGTAAGAAATTCCTCTTTGTTGTTTGCAAGCTGATTTTTGGAAAGACTCCTGCCTCATATTTGGGTGTGTGTCATTTGGATGTACTTGTAAAAGGATTTGTAAATGTCAACATTGAAAATATAATGCTATAGTTAGACAATGAAAATATGTTGGTGCAGTGCTCAAATCTAGAACCTAAGAAATGACCTGTATAAGATGCCAGTTAAAATCTCCTTTCCTTAGCCTGGTGTGATGGTGCACGCTTTTAATCCCAGCACTCGGGAGGCTGAGGTAGGCGAAGCGCTGTGAGTTCGAGGATGGCTTGGGCTACAGCGTGAGCAAAGCCGGCCTGAACTACATAGTGCGACCTTGCTTTGAAAAAAAAAAATAGGCCTGGGAGTTTGGCTCAGTGGCTTAAGTGTCTGCTTGGAAGACGTGAGGTTGTGAGTTCGATCCCCGGTGCCACCAAAAAAAAAAAAAAAAAAAAAATCTCCTTTTCTCTCAACAATTGGAATCTCATCTTATTAAAAAGCTTTTGTATAGCAAAAGAAATCATCAACAGAAGAGGCAAACAATAGAGTGGGAAAGAATTTTTACCAACTGTTTCCCCGACAAAGGACTAATATCTCAAATATATAAAGAACTCAAAAAAATCAGACTCCCCCCAAATTTAAAGACCCAATCCAAAAAATGGGCATCTGAAATGAACAGATACTTCTCAGCTGGAGAAGCAGAAACAGAAACCAAATATATGAAAAATGTGTAACATCACTGGTCATTCAAGAGATGCAAATTAAAACAATGCTGAGATTCCATCTCACTTGAAATGAATGACTATTATCAAGAAATCAAGCAAACAAATGTGGCTGAGGCTGAGGGGAAAGAAGAAACTCTTTTCCACTGTGGGTGGGAGTGTAGACTGGTGCAACCACTGTGGAATTCAGTATGGAGATTCCTCAAAAAACTAAAACTAGAGGTTCCATTTGACCCAGCAGTTCCCCTTCTTGGTATCTTCCTGAAAGAATTAAAAGCATTGTACTACAGTGATATATGCACCCCCTTGTTTATAGCAGCACAGTTTGTAATAGGTACATCTTGGAAACAGCCCAAATGCCCATCAACTGATGAATGTATAAAGAAGATGTAGTTCTTTATACAATAGAGTACTATTCAACCATAAAGAAGGATTAATTTGAGACATTTCTAGTTAAGTGGATGCACCTTGAGATCATACTCCTAAGTGAAATAAATTAGACACATGTGCAAATATAGATTTTTTTCTCTGGTGGGAGAAACCAGAAAGGATAAATTAGAACCAAACTGTATAATAGATGTTGTAAAATAGGAAGAAGATATTCAACTAGGAAGGGGCACTAAGGAGGGGGTAGGGAAGGAAGGAAGGGAAAAGAAAGAAATGAGAAAAGAAGGATAAAATGGAGCTAAAGATTTTGTAATTGAGGGGAAGAGGGGTTGAAGGGAGGGTAGGGAAATGATAAAAAAAGAAAAATCAAGATAAATCACATACAAGAACAAATTCCCTATGATGAATGTGATAATTATGTGTATCTAAAATGTACCAATAAATTTAATTAATTTAAAACATCTCCTTTTCTCTTGATAAATTATATTTCCTGTAATAGAAAATGTTCACTGGAGAACCAGGCTTTATGTATTTTCTAGATGTCCAAGGTTACAGCTGGAAGAATCTTAAAGAAGGTTCTTATAGCTTTTAAAAAACGTACTTTTATTTTTACACTGTAAAATCGAGTACAAAGTCCATTTCTATGTTCTGCCATTATCTCTCCAGAACACTAGAGTTCAGGGAAGTTTTTTTTTACCTCCCCCAATTCCTTCCTTGTTCCTTAAAAGCCAGTGGACTGATCCCTTCTGGTCTGGTTCAAGGGAGGCGGTGAGAATGGTGGAACCGCACCAAGGAGCTGAGGCCTCTGTGCTGGGCCCGGCAGCGTGGCTGAGCCCGTGTTAGCGATTCCTAGCTGGAATTTACAAAGCAGGCGCTTACACTGTTCATAATACTTCAAAAAATCCGTCAGAAATAGCATCTGTTTGTTGAGAATGCAAAGGCTTAGGAAAACATTGTTTCCTAGCATTTTGATTGTGAGTTTTAGAACTCAACAGGGTCTTCAGTTACTTCCTGTGGCGTTAAAACTGGATCTGAAAGTTACGTATCTCTTTAATGCCAGTAGTAGCTAGTGTGCACTGAGTTTTGGAATGTACTGAGAGTAGTCTATCAGACCGACAGGAATCTTACTAAATTCCTTAGAGCAGACATCCCTCGCGGCATTCTCTTTCTGTGGCTCGCTTACGGCTTAATTATGTTTGGTGGCCATTGGCTTGGCTCTCAAGGGCTCCCACTTGGCGGAAGTGAGCAGAGCGTGGGGAGAGCTGCAGGTTCTGCCGCGAGCGCGGGGCAGCGGCCCCCTGGGGCTCCGCGCTCCTCCCTGGCTCTGCGCTGTGGGCTGCGCGCCGGGCCTCCTGGCATCGCCCAGGCCCAGCCACTCTGCGTCCCGGTTCCGGTCAGCCCACAGGCTGCAGAGGTGCCAGCCTGACTGAGGACGAGGCCAGTGCCCCGGGACAGAAGGGAGGCCCCAGAGAGACCCTGGCTTCAGGGAGCAATGACGGGTGGGCCCGCAGCGCTTGTAAAATCAGCCTGGGTTTTGCTGTGCTGCGGAAGAGCTGGAGGAGAATGGGACCATGAAAACTTTGAAAAATTAAACAATGGAAGATGAGAAAGAGTGAGAAAAGTGAAATACTGGGCCCCGCTAAAGAGTAAAAGGAAATTACTAGTATTAGATAAAAGGAAAAAGAAGAAACAAGAAAGAAGGCACCCGCCTTGTCTCCAGACTTCAATCGAGCGTCACCTTGGGAAGGGGTGGATTGCGGGAAGGAGCTGCAGCCACGCATGGCTTCGCTGTAGGGTGTTCCGCGGTGCCCTGCTCCGTGACTGGTGAGGGGCCGCAGGGGACTGCTGGGAGGGGTAAGGGTGAGACTGCGATCCCCTGAGAATTTCGAGCTCCAGCAGGAAGGGCAGGAAGCCTGCACTCCGTGGGGAGGTGAGGTCTGGTGGCTGTGGCTCCCGGAGGGGGCTGGCTCTGAAGGCCAGGGCGCTGAGCCCAGTTCCTGGGTTCGGGTCCTCGCCATGGTGTGGGATTTCAGAGGGTCCTGTGGCGCCTGGACACCTCCTAGACCCACAGGCTGGAAAGCCGGTTTGCTGGGGACCTGCTGGATTAAAGACTGCAGCTCCTGGAAGGAAAACCATCATTTGAAAACACGGAGAAGTCTTTCAGATTCATTTTGTCTGTATTGTTGGGTTTTTAAATGGTTTTCGGGTGCCCCTTCTTTCCTTCCTTTTTTGTTTTCTCTCTCTTTCAAGTTTTTCCTGGGTTTTTTCATTAGTTTGCTCTCTTTTTTTATCTTTTCCTTCTTTCTTGTTTCTTCTTTTTCCTTTTATCTAATACTAGTAATTTCCTTTTACTCTTTAGCGGGGCCCAGTATTTCACTTTTCTCACTCTTTCTCATCTTCCATTGTTTAATTTTTCAAAGTTTTCATGGTCCCATTCTCCATACCCTCTATCTTTACTAGTATGACCTTTAAATTTTTTAATCCATGATAGTTAAATGAGTGTTGTTTATCTGGGACTTGGCTAAGATTCCCAGGCTCCCAAATGAGTGTATGGCAAAGGCTTAAATAAATGAGACAAGTAATATGATTTTAGGGCTCCAGGAGGATTGAAACCCTCTGCAGAGTTCGAGACTCTGGAGGCTAAGACAAGGAATGTCTCTGGGTGGCCTGTATTTATTTAGTTTTCAAACAAGGAAGGGGCTAGAGTGGAAAATGCAGGAAACTGAACAAACCTTAGGAGTGGTTCAAGGACTTTTCCAAGTAACAGATTATGTTAATTTAGGAGAAGTATCTTAGGAGAAGATCTCCATGTTGCCTTTCACTATAGGACTGAAATTCCTGCAGCTACAGTCTTTATTTAGTTAACTGGAGTTGGAGCCAGGTGACCTCAGCTGTGACCTTATCTTGCCCTTTGATGCATCTCTTTATTCTTGGGTTGGCCATGCCCCAGCCATGCTGCAGCCCTGCACGTGTGTTCAATTTCCAGTTTCAATGGCTCCCAGCAGCTATTACTGTTCAATACTGTTCTATTATTCATGGAGATAATGCGGCCCCATTTAATGCATATTTACTGTAGGTAAATATTTAGTTTTAGGGTTTGCACTATAATCATATATCTCTTTTCTATAGGGACAGTAGATTACTGATTCTCAGAATATGTTAATATCCAGTTTGTCTTTGAGTCTATAATTGTTGCTGACTTTATTACTACAGCCAAATTGACACAGTTGTTGCTATCAACTAGTTTTTCCTGTATGCTGTATCTGGATTACCTTTGTATCTGTTGGGAACCACTGAGCTAGTGGTAGTTCATGCATGTGGAGCCGAAAGCACAAGTGCCTGAACAGGAGTGCCCTGTGGGCATGGAGCACCTGAGAAACATCCCGAGGGCAGGGAGTGCTGGAGGGGAACAGGTGTTCCAGCCCTGAGAAGATGGGAGAACACCGGGCATAAGAGGTGAGCTAGTTAAGTAAAGGGGTGTGGTAGGACAAGTGTATAAATAAATGCATTGCAGTGGTTGAGCAGTCTCTCCCATCCAGAGAAGTGCTCCACCTGACCCCAGCTTTCTATTTCTATCTTTTATTTTCTTCATCCTCTCATCGTTCTTCCCCCTGGGAACTTAGAGAGCTCTTGCAGCCACTGACAGGTGTCATTAACAATAGTGTAGCCCATTCCTGGAGGCCTGGTCCTGGCCCAAATACACTGCGACTTCCCCTTCCAAATCCCAGGAGGGGCCATCCTGGGACAGAGGCAAAAGCCTATAGTTAGCCATGCCTGGAGCAAATCAGTGAAAAGCAGACACTAACTAAAGAGGATTGCAGACTAGCAACAGCATCTTCCACTATAATCAACGTGCAAGGATAAGCATAGAAAATAAACAAAAACCAATAGAAACATGAAAAGACAAGGAAACAAAATGAATCCAAAAATTTCTAATGCCCCCATAGCCAATCCAGTGAGCAACAAAGGGGAGGAAATCAAAAGCTGCTCAGTTGACTTACTTAAAAGGATAACGGAAGAGAACATAAAATAGATCAGTAAGGTGTTTGGCAAGTTCAAAGAAGATATAGCCAAACAGAGAACGAACATAATAAAACAATCAATGAGTTTACAGAAGACACTAATAAAAAGCTGACTGAGCTAAACAAAATGATACAAAAACATGAATGACCAGTTTAGCAAAGAAATACAATCTATGAAAAGTTACCAAGAAGAAATTCAAGAGAACAAAAATTCTACTGAGGACTGGTGATATAGCTCGGTGGCCCAGCACCTGCCTATAAGTGCAAGAACAAGGTCATGAGCTCTATGCTCAGTACAAAAAAAAAAAAAAATTGTACTGAAGCTGAGTGTGGTGGCACATGCCTGTAATCTCTGCACTTGGGAGGCTGAGACAGGAGGATTACCATGAGTTTGAGGTCAGTCTTGGCTACATAATTAGTTCAAGACCAGTCTGGACTACATAGCAAGACCCTATTTTGGAAAAAAAAATCTACTCTAAGTATAGGCAGCAGAAGCAACCAGTATAAGGACTGAATGTGGAGAAGATGGAGCTAGGACTGTTGTTAGAGCTCAATTATTCAGAGATATCTTAAAAACAGCTAGGGAACATGAAAAATGGATTCAACAGCTGCTAGATGATACGAAGAGGTCTAATCTAAGATTAATTCAAATTGGTAAAAAAGACCTCATAAGACAGAGCAAATGGCACAAAAAATCTGTTTATGGAAATAATAACAAAAAGCTTTCCAAAGGTGGGAAAGAAAACACAAATAAGTGAGGCATATAGAACCCCAAATAGCCATGATTAAAAGAAAACCTTTTTATATCACATCATAGTCAAAATATTGGAAGTATACAACACAGGGACAGAATCTTAACAGATGTTAGGGAAAAGAAATGAATCACATGTAAAGGTAAATACATTAAAATTACAGCAGACTTCCCAACACAAATTGTAAAGATCAGGATAATCTGGAGTGAAGCATTTCAATCCCTAAAAGTTAACAGCTTCCAACCCAGCAGGATATATCCTGTAAAACTATCCTTCAAAACTGATGGAGAAATAAGGTATTTCCATGGCAAAGAGCACCTTGAAAAATTCATGATCACCAAACCAGCACTACAAAAAAAATTCTCAAGAATATCCTAGGAAAAGACAAGCAACAATACCAAAATTCTAATAGAATGGACAGCACTGGACATAAAAAATCAGATAAACACAACACAACACAATTATAATAGGGGACGTCAGTACTCTACTGTGTTGAATACACAAATTAACTAGACAAAAAAAAATCAACAAAGAAATATCAGAGTTGAACCAAACCTTTGAAGAATGGGCTTAATGATATTCACAGACTATTCCACCCAACAACAACAGAATTCATATTCTTATCAGCAGCATATGGAACTTTCTCAAAAACAGACCACATGCTAGCCCATGAAACCAATAATGTCAAAGAAGAAAAATTATACCATGATTTATCACATGATAGTACAATAAAACTTGAACTTAATGGCAAAAGAAGCCCCCAAAATTATCAAAACACATGAATAATACATGCTTGTATAAGTAATGGGTCACAGAGAAAATCAAGGAAGAAATAAGACAGTTCCTAAAATTAAATTGCAATGCCATTACAACATACTGGAGCTCAAACTGGGCATAGTGGCACATGCTTTTAATCCCGGCATTCTGGAGGCTGAGGCTGAGGTAGGAGGAACCTTGTGAGTTCGAGGCCAGGTTGGGCTACAATGGAGCACAAGGCCAGCCTGAGCTACCTAGTGTGACCCTGCCTCAAAAAACTAGGGCCAGGAATTTGGCTCAGTGGCTTAAGCACCTGTCTGGCAGGTGCAAGATTGTGAGTTTGATCCCCAGTGCCACACACACACACACACACACAAACAAAACAAAAAAAAAATAAACAAAAAAATAAACGGGAACTTATGGGGCATAATGAAAGCAGTCTTAAGAAGGTTTATAGCTGTGAATGCCCACATTACAAAACATGGAGCCCAAATAAATAATGATGCACCAATGCACCTTAAGATCCTAGAAAAACAAGAACAATCCAAACTTAAAGCTGGTACAAGGAAGGAAATGGCAAGATTAAAGCCGAGATCAATGAAAACTGCAGCCAAAAACAGTACAAAGAATCAATGAAAGGAAGAGTTTGTTCTTGGAAAAAATAAAATAGACAAACCCTTAGCCAATCTGACCAAAATAAGGAAAGAAAAGACCCAAATCAATGCAATTAGAAATGAAGAAACTAAAATCACAGTGGACAACACCAAAATCCAGATTATTAGTAACCACTTTGAGAACGTGTACTCCAATAAGTTGGAGAATATGGAAGAAAAGAGTAGATTCCCAGATAGCTATGAATTACCAAAACTGAACCAAGAAGATTAAAAAAAAACTTGAATAATGTAGTAACAGGCAATGAAATAGAGGAAGAAGAGGAAGAGGAAGAGGAAGAGGAAGAAGAAGAAGAAGAAGAAGAAGAGGAGGAGGAGGAGGAGGAAGAGGAGGAGGAGGAGGAGGAAGCAGCAGTAGCAGCAGCAGCAGCGGAAGAAGAGGAAACCTACTAACTAAGAAAATTCCAGGTTCTGATAGAGTCAATGTCAAACTATACAAGAACTTCAGGAAAGATGTAATGCTAATATTCCTCAAACTCTTTAAGGAAATAAAAAGACAAGAAGTACTCCAAAAGTAATTCTTGGAAGCTAACATTACTCTGATTCCAAAACTAGACAAGGACTCAACTGGAAAAAAGAGAACTACAGGTCCATTTCTCCAAAGAATATAGATGTAGAAATCCTCAACAAGATACTGGCAAGCAGAATGGAACAAATCGTTAAAAAGATCACGTACCATGTCCAAGTAGGCTTCTTTGAAGGGATGCAGGAATGTTCATCATACACAGATCAATAAATATAATTCATCACATAAACAGAATCAAGGACAAAAATCACACAATCATCTCAATGGATGCAGAAAAAGCCTTTGGCAAAATTCAACATTCATTCATGATGAAGACCCTGAAGAAAATAGATATAAAAGAACTTATCTCAGCATCATAAAAGCATTTATGAATTACCTTCTGCCAACATCGTATTAAATGAGGAAAAGCTACAAGTTTCCTCTCCAAAATCAGGAACAAGACAATGATGTCCACTATCATCATTCCTGTTCGACTTTACCCTCAAAACTTTAGCCAGAGCAATCAGGTAAGAGGAAGAAATAAAAGGGATATGTATAAAAGGGGGCAAAGTCAAAGTATTATTTGCAGATGATGTGATCTTCTACATTGAAGATCCAAAAGATTCTCCAAGACTCCTATAAATAATAGCCAATTTCAGGAATGTAGCTGTATACAAACAAAACCTACAAAGATCAATAGTATTCCTGTATACCAATAATAAACTCACCAAGGGAGAAACTAGCAGACAATAACATCACAGTAGTATCAAAAAAAAGTTTTTAAATACTTAGAAATTAACTTAACCAAGGAAGTAAACCATTTCTACAACAGAAACTACAGCACTCTGAAAAAGGAGTTGATCAGAATGTTTCCTGGGTGACAATAATGGTGAAGTCCTGTGTGTAATGGCATACGGCCCTGTAGGAATGGTCTCTTAGATATTACACACGGAGCCCCTGAACTTTTCCTCCTTCAAAGTATAAACAGCCTTGGTCATCAGTCCTCAGATGTAGACAGGAGAGGAAGACACACTTCCACATAGTACAAACCGAGTTCCCTGGTGTGAGGGTAGGGAAGCTGTGGCGTGAGGAGGACCGTGGGGGAGGTGGATGTTTAGGGAGTGCACACTGCTTGTGAGGCGTGTGAGAGAGTTTTACATACAGTGTCTCGTGGAGTTCTCCCAGCAGCAGTATGAGGCCTTGCGTGCGCCTTACTCCTGTTACAGTTGAAGGAAGAGGCGCACAGAAATCTGAGGAAATTTCTTGAGGTCACAAAATTATAATGAAAGGACAAGATTCCTGTGGCTGGAAAACTTCTGTTTTTCCTCTGCATAGTACCGGACATTTAGGAGGTTCTGGTACAGTGTGGAAGTTGTGAGGACCCGGTCATGTCTCTTTATTTTATTTTATTTTATTTTTTAACACCAAATACATTTATTAGCAAAGAAGAAAGTTGTGAAATACCCTCATAGCTTCCCTTAAGAAATTAGAAATAAAAGACAGAATAAAACCAAGAACAAATGGAAGAAAATGATAAAGATCAGAAAGTACAATCACTTATCAAAACGCCAACATCATTTTTCATAAAAATTAACATTTTGATTCTTACATTTCTGTAGAAATACAAAAGACAGAATAGTCTAAATAACTTTGATAAAGGAACAAAATTAGAGCTCCAACCCTGCGCAATCCCATGACTTATCACGAAGTTACACCAATCTTGACAAAACAGCACTGATATCAAGATAAACAAACCGCCAAGGTACCAATATGAAGTACCCAAATAGATACCCACATAACAGACAACTGATTTCTGGCAAAGATGCAAAAGCAATTAAGTGGAGAAAGAATTGTAGCTTCAATAAATATACTAGAACAACGGGATATCCACATGCAAAAAAACCCGAAACCATATAGCACATCAAAAATTTCTTAAGACATCCAAAAGTCAACTCAAAATGACCCACAGTGGGTTAGTTAATGTAAAGGCAGGTGTGACCTAAGTCATTGCTGTGGCTGAGGTCATTCTTGTTTTTATTTTTTATTTATTTTTTAATTGTAAAGATACTAAAATCCAACAAAACATAGCAGAACAAAGTCAATCAAAACAAAGCAGTAGAACTGGTACAGAACTTCAAAGAAAGACACCAGGAAAACAACAGCTACCACAGTATACCTTGTTACTTTCAGAATAGTTGACAATTCCATCAGGTATAGTAAAATCAAACCAAAAACAAAACACAACAAAACCAATAAAAACAGAGTATGAAATAAAACAAAAAAAAATTAATCAGAATAAAGCAAAACAATGAGAACAATATTGGGCCTCAAAGACAAGAGGTCATTCTTTCTGGGACAAAAAGACTGGGCCAAGGGGCACAAGGGAAGGCAGAACCTACAGAGGTGAAGGGAGGCCTTGAACTTACTCCTGGACAGGCCATGTGGGTGACAGAGGGGTCCATTGTGTTTCTTTTATTTTTAAATATCTTAACTACTTTTATATACATATACATAAACATATATATAGTTCTTCTTTCAGTCTGTCACAAGTGAAACAATACAATGCTTACACATGTGTGACTTATTTATTTCACTAATAATTATGTTCTAAAGGTGCATCCATTTAAGTATAAAAGTGTCCAGTTTATCATTCTTCATAACTGAGTAGTATTCCATTATATAGAAAAACTACATCTTTTTTGGCCATTTCTCAGACATTTAGGTTGTTTCCAAGATCTGGCTATTATAAACTGTGCTGCTATAAACGTAGGTGCACATATATCACTATGGTATGATGTTTTTAATTCTTTTGGGAAGATACCCAGAAGGGGAATAGCTGGGTCAAATGGGACCTCCAATTCTAGCTTTCTGAGCAATCTCCACACTGACTTCCACAGTGGTTGCACCAGCCTGCATTCCCACCAACAGTGGAGAAGAGTTCCTTTTTGTTCATAGCCCCTCAGGCGCTTGTTATTGGTTGACTTCTTAATACTAGCCATTCTTTCTGGGGTGAAGTGGAATCTCAGTGTTGTTTTCATTTGCATTTCTTGAATGGCCAGTGCTGTTGAACATTTTTTCACATACTTATCTGTTGTTTGTACTTCTTCATCTGCAAAGTATGTGTTCATCTCAGATGCCCATTTTTGGGTTGGGTCTTTAAATCTGGGAGGACTGATTTTGTTGAGTTCTTTATATGGTCTTGATAGTAATTCTTTATCTGAGGGACAGTTGGCAAACATTTTCTCCTGCATTGTGGGTTGTCTCTTCACTCTGTTGGTGGTTTCTCTTGCTGTGCCAAAGCTTTTGAGTCGGATGAGATCCCAATTGTTGATTCTTTGTGATAAGTTCTGTGCAATCAGAATTTTATTCATATAGTCTTTGCCTACACCAGTGTCTTCAAGAGTTTTACCCACTTTATCTTCCAGCAAATTTAATGTTTCTGTTTTAATATTGAGATTTTTAATCCATTCAGATTTTAGCTTAGTACATGGTGAAAGATATGGGTCCAGTTTTATCTTCGGCATGTGGAAAGCCAGCTTTGTCAAGGCTATTTATTAAAGAGGCAATCTTTCTTCCAATGAATGTGTTTGGCACCTTTGTCAAAGATAAGGTAGCTTGTCTTTAATCCCAGCACTCGGGAGGCTGAGGTAGGAGGAGCATTGTGAGTTCGAGGCCAGCTTGGGCTACAACGCGAGTGCAAGGCCGGCCTGAGCTACATAGTGCGACCCTGCCTCAAAAAACCAGGGCCAGGAGTTTGGCTCAGTGACTTAAGCGCCTGTCTGACAGGCACAAGGTTGTGAGTTCAATCCCCAGTGCCACAAAACAACAACAACAACAACAACAACAACAAAAAACCAAAAAAAAACAAAAACAAAAAAAAACCAAAAACCAAAAACCAAAACAAAAAACCATAGGGTAGCTTAGTGTGTCTGCAGTTGTTTCTGCATCTTTTACTCTACTTCATTGATCTTCAGGTCTGTTTTTTTTTTTTTGCCAGTACCACACTGTTTTTATCACTGTAATTTTATAGTATAATTTCAAGTCAGGAATTGTGATGCCCCCTGTCTTGTCTTTGTTGCCCAAGATTGCCTTTGCTATTCTAGGTCTCTTCTGCTTCCAGAAGAATTTTAGGATTGTTTTCTCTAATTCTGTGAGATAAGCTATTGGAATTTTGATTGGGGTTGCACTGAATCTGTATAGCACTTTTGGAAGTATGGCCATTTTCACTATATTGATTTTTCCTACCCAAGAGCATGGGATATTTCCCGATTTTCTAATATCCTCCTCAATCTCCTTTTTCAGAGTACTATAGATTTCAATATAGAGGTCTTTTACATCTTTCATCAGATTGATTCCTAAGTATTTCATTTTTTTGGATGGCATTGCAAAAGGTATTATTTCCCTGATTTCTCTCTCAGTGAGTATGTTATTTGTGTACAGGAAGGCTATTGATTCTTGAGTGTTGACTTTGTAACCAGCTACATTACTAAATCTGCTTATTAAATCTAGAAGTCTTTTGGTGGAGTTTTTGGGATCTTCTAAGTAGAGTATTATGTCATCTGCAAATAATGGTAGTTTAACTTCTTCCTTTACTACCTTTATTCCTTTTATTTCTTTCTGTTGTCTAATTGCTCTGGCTAAGGTTTCCAGGACTATGTTGAATAAGTGTGGAGATAGTGGACATTTTTGTCTTGTTCCTGATTTTAGAGTGAAAACCTTCAGGTTTTGTCCATTTGTATGATGTTGGCTGTTGGTTTGTCATAGGTGGCTTTTGTCAGATTGAGATAAAAACCATCTGTTCCAATTTTCTGTAGAGTTTTTATCATGAATGGGTGCTGGACTTTGTCAAAAGTTCTAATATTTCGTTATTAATTTTTTGTTTGGTTGGTCTGTCTTTTTCTGACAGCAGGTTATTGAAGTCTCCCAACACAATTGTATTAAGGCTTATTTGATTTTTCATGTCCATTAATAATCATTTTATATAACTGGGTGCACTAATATTTGTTGCATATATTTATCATTGTTATCACTTCCTCTTGGATTGTTCCTTTTATCGAGATATGGTGACCTTCTTTGTCTCTCTTAATCACTTTTGGCTTGAAATTGACTTAACTGCAAATAGAACAGCAACCCCTGCTTTTTTCTGAATTACTGTTGCATGGAGTATTGTTTTCCATCCTTTCAGTCTATGAGTGTCTTTTTGAATTAAATGTGTTTCTTGTATACAGTATATTGTTGGATCTTGCTTCTTGATCCATTCTGCCGGTCTGTGTCTTTTGACTGGTTAATTGAGATGATTAACATTAATGGTTAAAACTGATATATATTGATTTATCCTAGTCATGTTATTTTCCTATTATTGGCTGCCCCCTTTTTTTCTTTTACCCTTCCCTCTAATTGCTTGCCTTTCCTGGTAGATTCCTTCTGTTAGGGTTCATGGAGCTATAGTCCTTATTGTCTCTTTCTAAAATGTCCTTCAGAACATTTTTGGAGTGTTGGTTTGGTGGTTGTGAATTTCCTCAGATGTTCTTTGTCATGGAAGTATCTTATTTCTCCATCTATTTTGAAAGATAGTTTTGTGGGATACATCAATCTGGGTTGAAAGTTGTTTTCCTTTAGAACTTGGAGTACTTCACTCCAAGCTCTCCTTGACTTGAGAGTTTGTGCTGAGAAGTCAGCTGTAATTCTGATGGGTTTTACTTTATAAGTGATTTGTTTCTTTTCCCTAACAGCTTTTAAGATTTTATTCTTGTGTTGAATTTCTGAAATCTTGACTATGATATGCCTGGAAGTACATTATTTTTGATCATTGCTAATTGGAGTTCCGTATGCCTCATTTATTTGTATGTCAAATTCTTTTTCTCTACCTGGAAAGTTTTCTTTCACAATGTCTGTGAACATTTTTTAAATGTCATTTGTGGTATCTCCTGCTTGTTCATTGACTCCAATTAATCTTAAGCTATTCTTCTTTGTCTCATGAAGCAGCTCCTGGATTGATTTCTCATGTTCCCTTGCTAGGTTTGAGAAATATTTCTTTTCTTGGTCACTAACTGCAAGCATGTCTTCAATGTCTGAGATCCTGTTCTCACATTGGCCTAATCTGCTTTGAACCCTTTCAAGGGAGTTTTTATTCTCCTGGGTATCTGCTTGAATCTGCTTATGGAATCCATTTGTTTCCTATGTTGTGCTTCCATAATTTGCTTAAGCTTATCTATTTTTTTGTCTGTGTCTGCTCTAACATCACTAAGCATGGTGTGTATTTTGGTAATCTCTGTAGTTATTTGAGAGATTATTTCTGATTTCATTTTTTCCAGAGCCTCATTTAATTGCTTTGTTACTACTTTGGAGAGACCTGGTAGGGGGTTTTCGGATTTTCCAGCCTCATTGCCCCCTGGGTTTGCTTTTGGTGAGCTGGGTGTTTGAGGTTGTGTCTTGTTTAAGTGTCTTCTCCTTTCTTTTCTTTTTTAGTTTAATTTCTAGAGTGATACTTGTTAGTTGCCTGTGGTGGGTTGCTTTATTGGTGGTATTAAGGACAACCAGGTGATGATCATTTCTTTGAGGTATCTTCCAGGTGTAGCTGGTTCCTGGGCTCCGAGTCTTTTGGGAGATCCCACCTCCTCAGTTTGTTAGAGATGAGAAGCTCTTTCTCGCCTAGCCCAGTCCCTGGTTCTTTGGCACTGTGCCTCAGCACTTTCTGTGACCCCCAGTCAATCTTAATCCTGGGCCACCACAGCTAACTATCCAGAGCAATCATGTTAATTTTGACTATAGTGGCACCAATAGCACCAAACACAGCCAACAAAACAATAATCTGAGCCAACACCTCATTTGCAACCTTCAACAGTACTAACTGAATCTGTGACCATACGACAGAATGCAAAACAATCATTTACAATACATAAGTCTGCAGTATGTTAATTCTGTCCTCAAGGGTCAGGACCCAAAATGGATTAAGGAGAAGACAGAGAAGTGGGAAAAGAGAAAGAGATTACAAGTAGGTTGGAGGACAAAGATGGGTCCCATCAGCTTGGGGAAACCGATGCAGAAGACTGAAGGAAAAGAAAGCTGGAAGGGATAAAGGTAGAACAGAACAAAACCACACCCACAAGGAGGCCAGAAACCACACACACACACACACACACACACACACATAAGAAATAAGACAGAAAACAAACTGAATAAAACAAACGAACAAGAAAAGAAGAAAAGAAAAACAACAACAACAAAAAGTTTACTTCCAGGATTCTCTCTGGATTCACTAGTAGACAGCCTGTGGAGACAGCATCCCGAATTGTGGCACTGTATCCCCGCAAGCCAGCAGTTGCTTTATGACGGAGTAGTAGACAACCTTAGCAGGCCTGCCTGGAGACCAGACTCATTGGGCTCACCACAGTCCAAGCAATTTCCACAGGACTGTGCCCAACTAGGAGCTGCTGGAGGAAGCTGGCAACAGTTCTGGTTCCAGTCTTATCCAGTCCAACTCCAAAATGGCTCCCGGTCAATCACTTTCTCAGGCAGGAGGACCAAGTCCTCTGCGCTCACTGCCAACCAGCACAGTCCTCTGTGACTGCTGCCCCCCTGCACTGCTGAATCTCTCCACAGAGGCCCCCGGGTTTGCCAGCCACCACCAACGCCATGACCACGCATCCCCAGGTTTCAACAGCTCCCCTCACACAGTAAGTCCAGTTCCAGGTAAAGGCGCTGCCAGCTACTGCCTTTTTCTTCATTGAAGTTTTTCTTTTTACTCTTTCTGTGGGTTTGATTTGGACTTCAGACTCTTCCTGGGTCCAAGGAGCCCACTTCCTTCTTTTTGGTCTTCCTCACAATGGTATGTTCCCATGTCTAGATGGTGTCTCTCAAAAAGGCTGTTTTCTCTGCTGCTTACTATTCCACCATCTTTCCGGAAGTCTGTGTCTCTTGATCTAGCTGGAAAATTCTCTAACTCAGAATGAAGAATGTGAGAGTTGACCTCAGTGCCCCAAGCCTGTGACCCCAGCTACTTAGGAGATGGAGGCAGGAAAAGGTCTGAGGTCAGCCTGGGCAACTTAGCAAGGTACTGTCTTTAAAAAAAAAAAAAAAAAAAAAAAAAAAAAAAAAAAAAAAAAAAAAAAAAAAAAAAAAAAAAAAAAAAAAAAAAAAAAAAAAAAAAGGAATGTGAAAGACAGAACCGAACAAAAATAAAACAACAACGAAAAAATAGTGGTACCTGTTACCCAGCACCTGAAACAGCAAAGGTGCCTGGAAAAGTTGAAGTCCAGTCTATCCGTATCATTTTTAGATGAAGTGTTGAACTTTTTAAAGGATATTTCATGACCCAAGTTTGTAAACTGTAACAAGACTCAAAATGCCATTAATTAGAAAATCTATTGCACTCTAGCCTATGTTATACTATGCTGCGCTATTCTACTCTTCTCTACTCCACTATTCTAATATTGCCCAAAATTAGCTATGTCTTCAGTAGTTTAGACATAAGGGGTTTATTATTGCGATTAGTTGGTGTGTAGTGAGTAATAACCCCGTTTTTCCACAAAGATGTGTCCTAATGTCCAGAGCCCATGTGCATATATAACCTTACTTGGAAACAAGGGACTCTGCACGTGCAATTAAATCAAGAATCTTGAGTTTGGGGAAATTACCCTGGATTTCCTAGGTGGGCCCAATGCAATCATAAAAGTATTTATAGACTCAGGGTTAGAGTGATACGCCTTGAAGAGGAAGGAAGGACCTGTTAGATAGGAATACATAGAGCCTTTGGCACCTGGGAAAACAAGGAAGTGGAACCCCTCCCCTACTGAAGTTTGGTTTGAGCCTGTAAGCTCAGTTTAGATTTCTGACTTCCATAGCTCTAAGGTGACCGACTTGCAATGTTTTAAGCTACCAAGTATGTGGTCATTTGTTCCCATAGCCATATGGAACTACTACTGTCAGAATTGCTGCAGTGTTCCCCAGTAACCAGCAACCCGAGGCTCCTCATTGTCTTAGTCACACTTGATGCTCAGGGAGGCCCAGCTCCCTCACTGTTTCCAGCCAGTAACCTGGGCTGATGGATCCCCCATCACGGCACCTACTTCCATTAACTTCCTGTGGTAAATCACATACTGGTTTATAAGTGTTTCATTTGGAAGTGATATGACATATTTTGGACCACATTTTATGCGCTAAAAAAAAAAAGGGCCAACAGCTATGGTAACCTTAACTGGAGAGAGCACATGTAATCCTTCATGTGGAAAATGGAGGAATGAAAATCTGGAACCCACCTCATTGACTCTCTGAGCAGTGAAAGAGTGAAAGTCCTTATTCTCATGGACTTCTGCTCTATGGGAGCTGGACACTGACTACCAGCAACAGTAACACAACAAAAACTACCCCATGAATAACAACAAAGGGAGTCAATTTCAGATCTTGAGAAATTTATATTGCATTAAGCCCAAGTAATGTGATAAAGAGTGACTGGCTGGTTCTGTTTGCTTGGTGGGTAAGGAAGCCCCTCTGAGGATGTGACATTTAAATTGGGAAATAAATGAAGAGTCAACCATGTGATCTTGAGAGAAAGTGGTTCAGAGGGTGCTAAATAACTATTTTCTTTTCCACTTAAGAAGCAAAAATGTTGGGGAAGGATATTCACTTTTATGCTGTTTTTATGGGATTGAATAATTGCTAATGGCTGAAAGAGAAACCCAGAATATAAATAAAGAGCAAGTAAAAGTTAGACAGTAGGAAGCAGAGAGGTGGATCTTTCTCAGTGATAAGGGTGTTGAGAGACAGAGGGATGGGGAAGAGAGGGAGGGGTAAAAGATGAAACAGAGTTGAAATGTGCACCAACTCCACATGTAATCACTATGTACTGCAAACAGGCATAATAAAAAATTAAAAAATAATAAAGAGAATAATGCCCATAGACTCTCTTTAGACTGAAGAAAATTCCTTTACAAAGTTTCGGCAAGCTGGGATTTTGTGTGGAATGGAAAGCCCTTTCCCGGTCCTGGAGCCTCAAGCCATTTGAGTTGGGCAGGCTTCCAAGGGGCTGGTAATGCTTCCCTACAACTGATAAGAAAAAAGTCAGCAAATCAGCAGGAAGAGGACACAGGAGGAGAGAAAGACTGAGCAGAGGAAGCTGATGTAGCAACTGCTCGGAAGTCTTGGCTGGTCACATGACTTGTGTAAATCACCCAAGATTGTGATGCAGGAGATAAAGCATGGCAAAGTTGGCTGGGGTCATGAGCAGCGCCAGTCATCACAAGATCCCAGGGCAATGCGAGGACCTAGGGAGTAGACAGAGGCCTTGAAGGGAACCAGAACACTGCAGAGTTAGGAAGGCAGATGGAGAAGAGAGATTGAAGTGATCAGTGCTTCAGAGGGGACCCAAGGTGAACTCCGTGGAAAGGCTGGTGAAGGGACACTGCTGATGACCTTGAGGGACCTCATAAACAAACAGGGTGCTCAATCTCTCACAAGCTAGGCTGCGCCATCCAATCTGTCCCAGTGAAGAAGTGAATATTTATCTTATTTTCCTCATCAAAAGAGGACAAAGGAAATTTTTGTGTATTACAATGCTGGCTCTTGATTAAGTAATTTTTAGTGCATTTTGAATGTGTATATGTTTTTCTGTACAAACTATATTCAGCAGATGGCACTATACAAACAATTATAAAGGAGAAAAACAATATTACAGTTCACCTTTGTGTGTGTATATGTAAAGTTACATTTCACTCTGAAATCCAGGTTCAATTAAACTTTAAAAACATTAAGAAAACACCTCTGCCAATTAGCTTAGTGAACAAGCCCGGGCCCACAGCGTGCCCAGAGCTTACCGCCCAGCACAGGCAGTGCTGGAGCTGTGGCTGCGATCACGGAGCGTGTTGTGCACAGGCTGTGAGGATTTGGCAATCAGGTCGAGCTGATCAAGTGAAATCCTGCGATTTCGCGGACATTGAGCCCCTTAAATTCGAATTGTAGTTGGTAACTGCACAGCTACCATTCTTTATGGTCCCTCAGTGGGAGGACATTCTTCTGATTTTCATGCAGCACTGGGCATTTCTGATTTGGAAATGCACATCTGCTTGTAGGCTTTCCTTGGCATTAGCTAGATAGCAGAAGTCTTGGTAAGCCCTTGAGACTCTGAGGATTCTGTTTCCTTGAAAATTTGCTTGACGGTTCCTTCACTTGTCATTAAATTTGCATTTTCACATCTTTTATCAGCAGAATGGATAAGCATTGATCACCAGAATACAAACTCATGGGGAGCAAGCACAGTGGGAGACAGAACGCATATGATTTAGGACAGCAAGAAGTGGTGCCCTCCAGGTGAGGCAGCCTGCAGTTTGGGACACTCCCTGCCGTGGGCCTGGAGTCATTCATTGGGCGATGCTCCTTTGGCTCACTGGCTTGGAGCAGTGCGCACCTTTCACACTGCCAGAAAGCAGACTGCGCGGTGCTGTGAGCTGAGTTCTGTGGTGCCTGTTGTCCGGTGGTATTTGTAGGGATTCGTTCCTCTCCCCTTTCCACAGATACCCAAGCTCATAGATGTGTGAGTCCCTTGTGTAAATGGTATCGCATTCACATGCAGTGTACACGGAACCTCTGTGCACTTCGGTTCCTCTCCAGCTGCAGATTCAGGCAGAGCCTAAGCAACTTAGTGAGACTCTGTCTCAAAAAAAAAAAAAAAAAAAAAAAAAAAAAAAAAAAAAAAAAAAAAAAAGAAAAGAAAAGAAAAAGGAAAGGACCTGGGTTTAATCCTTGGTACTGCCCCTGCCCTCCCTATCATATCTTTTTTTCTTTTCCTTTTGAACTTATTGGTTAAAAACAGTCATGTCAGAAACCCATGGTGACAACACAAAATGAAAACAACTACTACATATGCTGCAGGAATTCTTTCCTTCCAATCTGGTTACTATTGCCTTCTAGTTTTAATAGAAGGCTATTGTGCACGAGTTTGTTTGTTTGTTGGCAGAGTTGGAGGGTAATGGACAGAAGTAGAAAAGCCTTAGCAACCTGTCCTTTCCTGACTCCTTTATATTCCTGGCTGGACATCTATTGTCCAAAGTAGTTTACAGCCTGCTGTATCCAAGCACGCATTAAAGCCCTTGTGCTTCTCTCTGTCCTCGAGAGGAGTCAGCACGAACACCGGCCTGCGAGTGGGCGGCCCCGGGCAGCAGCTCCCACACTGCCTCCCCAGCTGCACCCTCGGCTGTCTGTGAGGAGTGCCAGTCCTCCTGTGTGCAGACTGAAACCCCAGGGCTGTGGGCCAAAGTTTCTCTTGCAGGTGATCTGCTTTCTGTTGTACTTTTCCTCCGGCTTTAGTGGAAAACATTACTTTGAAAATCCTAACTACATGTAGGGGAATTAAGGGAGTCAATGCTTCATGCCCTTGGCAGGGCGGTAAACCATGCCCTGGCCAGCAGACTGCTTTGTGTAGCCCACTGGTGTCTGCATTGTCTGTGGCTACTTCCAAGCCACCACGGTAAAGCCCAGTGGTTGTGGTAAAGGCCACTTGATCTACAAAACTAAACCGTTTGCAGTTAAACTCTCAGTGCATGAGTTCTCAAGATAAAGACACTCAGTGCTCTGACTAATTCCTACTGCTTGCAAGCAAGGACTTGCTGCAGGTAGTCCCTCCCCTCTAGCTCCGCCTGCCCCTGACCTAGCTCTGTGTTCGGGCTGGACCGGTCACCCTGGTTTGGGGCTCTCATTGTTTCTCTCTCTCTCTCTGTCTCTCATCTTATTTGTGTGATCCTCGGGATTGGCTCCCTATCTTGTGGTGTGCCAGAGTAACATGAATATGCAGAGTCCTTGTTTACAACAGTAGGAATTTCAGGACAGTGGCAGTAGAGTGCAGCATGAAGCCACGCAAGTTACGCCCGTGACCAGACCCTGCCCTCTCCCTGGAGTCTGAGCTCTGCTGTGTGTGCTTCTGCACCCCCAGCGTACAGAATAGTTTGCATGGGAAGGACACTGGACAAACGTGTTCGTGGAATGTTATTATTTAGTCCACAATGTTTGTAGAAAGTGACTCGTTTGATTATTCCATTGTTGAAAATTCTATTGTCTTTCACAAACACAGTGCATAAATATTTATATGCACACATTTAAACGGGAGGAAAGGTTATACTACATGTCCAGTGTGTTATATGTGTATGTTCACTATCTTTCATTCTGTCTGCTTCTCAGACTTGATCATTTCAATTGTCCCATCTTCAACTTCACTGATCTTTTCTACCGCCTGCGGGTGACCCCCTCTGCTGGTCATTGCTCTGCTAGGTGAAGCAGGATCTTCATCCACTGGCATTGATGCTAGTGATGTCTTTGTAGTCTCACAGGTCATTTTCTTTTGGGCCTATTCTGCTGGACATGGCCACTTCTGCATCATTCTGTCTACACTGTGTATAGGCTGCCTCTTTATTTTTCCCCTGCTCCTTATAGAAGCTACCTCTCCTCCTGGAACAGATACCTCAGTCTGCCCAAATGATCAGCCTTCTGTGAACAGGTGGGAAAGGAGCCCTGATCTCCTTATGCTGAATTTATTAGAGAAATATCCAGGCTGTGCATCTCACATCTCAGTCTCCTGCAGTGTTTGGGAGTCGCATTTGCAGTGGAGCGTCCCCTCCACCGTGGGAATGCATTCTAGGACACCTGGTAGGTGCCTGAAACCATGGCTAGTACTGAGCCCCCTACAGGTGACATTTTTCTCATATTCATAGATACTTATGATAAAGTTTAATGTGAAGATTAGGCTCAGTAAGAGATTAGCGGTAACTAATGATCAAATAGAGCAATTATAAGAATATACTCTAATAAGTTGTATGTATATAGTTTCTCCTTCTCTGGAAATAAGGAATTTCCCATTGAATATTTTCAGAACACAGCTGACCACAGGTTGCTATAGAA
The DNA here is from genome assembly GCA_004363535.1 of Dasyprocta punctata. NCBI lineage: Eukaryota > Metazoa > Chordata > Mammalia > Rodentia > Dasyproctidae > Dasyprocta > Dasyprocta punctata. The sequence continues at coordinate 42,889 of RJWM01004335.1, read as the reverse complement.
AGTGAAACAGCAAATGAGGTGGACCCTTTTTACTATTGTTTATGTCTCTCCACTGCTTCTATACTTTAAATATGAAGTGTCCCCAGACACAGGCTGGATCCACTGTGCAGCTGTGTTCAGCAGAGGCAGAGCCTAGAGAGGTGATTGGATCATGAAGGTGCTAACCTCCCGCAGTGGGCAGTCCGTGGATTTGTCAGTTAGCTGGACAGCCTGTAGCTGGGGCCTCACTGAAGGCCATGGCGGTGTCACCTGGAAGCGATCTTGTTTCCATCCTTTCTCACCCACCCTGCTTACTGGCTGCCAAAAGATGAGTTGCTCTGTTCTACCCCAGCCTTCTGTCATGATGTTCTGCCTTGCCACAGGCCTGCAGCAATGGGGCTGCCCACCGTGGACTGAACCCTCTGAAACTGGAAGCCAAAATAAGTCTCTCCTCCTTTCGGCCATTTGTCACCATAATGAAAAGCTAACACAACCACATGTTCCCACACCCACATAGCACTTGGACACTGACTAAGGTTTGGAGCAATAGGTGTGGCTCTTCTGTCTGCACAAGGAGACCCAGTGCCCCTCCCCACAGCCTTCCCCATTACATTTTTTAGGCCTCTTGGAATAAATTTTTCTGCAAGGCCACACCCGACTAGTTTATCAGACAGGCTCAAATATTTCTGCCCCAGGTCAGAACACGTTGACTACCCCTCCCTGACCACCCATCCGCCTCAGCTCTGTGCACATCTAAGGACAGACTTTGTTTTCTCTTAATGTTGCTTGAACTTTATTCAGACCATCTGGGAGGATCAGTGACTCATTTGGTACAGCAGAAAGCCTGTTTGTATTGTAATTAAGCAAACTTATTTAAAATGTTTAATGTATTCAGGTTTCCTATACGTGTTGTGTTTGCTTTGCGTCCGCATTTAGGCACAGGAGAGACGTCTGTGCGTACCTGTCAAGTCTTGACGGTGCACTGGCCAGAATGAGAGGGAATGGCAGATCATGTTTAGGCAGAGAGTTGGTTCCAAGCCATCACCCACAGAGTTGCAGGGAAAAAAAATGTAAGCCCATATAGGTTGTGCATTTTGCTCCATGATGATAACCCAGAGTTTACACTTAAAAAGAAAAACACTCTGTATCAAAATTGAACTTTAGCTAAACTTCTGACAAGTGTTTCAAAAAAACTTTTGAAAAGAAGACTAATATTCCATCTTCAAGCCAACACTGCTGACAGTATTTACCTAGCATTTATGTGTGTTAAGCACATTGCAAATATCACCTCCGTAAACCCACAAACAGCATACAGAGGTTGGCTTGTAATTATGTCCCCTCCTTCACTCTGAGGCAGTGTTCACTTGCTCTTTGGTGAATATAAACTCCTATTTAGAGCAAGAGATCAGAAGGTACACAAGCATGGTTATTTTCTATTGAATATATGTATAATTTCAAAATATGTCTGAAGGTCACCTTGACTTTATTTTATCTGTTGGAAATCAGCAAATTAGTTCACTATTCCTCCAACCACAACTGTCAAACTAGTGATTAGACATGTAACAGTTCTTGTGAGTCTCTTGGCAGATTAAAAGTGTTTAAAATTAATCTTGTATTTGTCTTAGAGAAGACCAAATACAACAATAACTTACCATTCTTCAGATTAAATGACTTAATGAAGACAGTTGAATCAATTAAATAAGCAACTGGCAAGAAGAGCAAAAGTAATACAGTGACTGCTCTCCTCGCTGGCCTTGGGAAGATGGATTTTGTCTATTGGCTAGTTGAAAGACACTCGCCAGCCTGTGTAGCTATACATTATTCATACTGATTACTCATTATGTGTAGTTAATGGTGTGCACATGGCCTGAATTTTATGGTTGGCTAACTATCCTGTCCCTATAAATAAACTCCTGATTGTCAAACTGCATGTTTTGATTTTTGTTTCAGAAGTTGCAGGCTGTGTATGGTAGAACACACGTCCACAGAAACTGCCCATGGCAGTGTGATGGGAGTAGACTAGAATATTTCCCAGCAATCAGTAAATTGTATCAATTTTTTAAAAACAGGAAACGTGAATCAAAATATTGTTTTGAAGTCTAAGCCACAATCTGTAAAATATCCAGGGGGAGCGTTTCCAGCAGGACCCTGAGGGCCGCAGGAAGCCGTGCTGGGGAGGAGACACAGGTGGTGGAGGGCAGAGCTTGGACGGCCGCGGGCAGCATGGGTGGGGCCGCCTCTGTTTTACTTTCCAGCTTCGGCCCTTAGGCAGAGCCACTTCTTTGTCATCTTCGTAAAAGGCAGTTCTTTGGGAATTCCACAGGTGTCACCAAGAACTAAGGTGCCACAGAGAACAAGCACGTGACAAGATGCGTGCCACGAGTCCTCGTGCGACCGCCTGTTCGTTTCCGCTGAGCTGCAAGTCTGCTAGTGCAAGAGTCCTTTCACCTCCTGCCATAGAACCAGGGGTCAAAGGCGGACGGTGAGTTCAGGGGGCAGGGGACATGTGTCTGAGCTCTGTCTCTGCTGGTGGCACAGCCCGTGCATGTTACTGAATGAACACGTGGAATGTGAACGTTTGTACTTTAGTGCTCCGGACAGGCGGCCAAGGGGACAAGGGCAGGGACCCGGGGAGCAGCTCCCTGCAGGCATTTCCTTTGCAGTAATAGGGCCTTCGCGGTCACTCAAAGCTAAGAGTAGATTGAGCTGTTTTGGAGCTCTGCTGCAGCCCTTGTGAAGGCCGTGAGTCAGGACGGGACAATTCCATAACCACAAGCCAAGAGCACTTTCAGCGTGCCAAACGCTGATCTAAGTGCCTAACACATACTCCGCCCTGGCAGCGAACTACTAAGGAAGGTATGCGCAGCCTGCTCTGTCTTCTGGCTCTGCATCCTAGGATTCAGCCAACCATGGATTGAAAAGGTTCTGAAAAAATTGAGTCGGTACTAAACATGTAAAGATCTTTTCTTGCCATTATTTGCTAAACAAGATGGTATAACCACCATTTACATAGCGCTTACGTTGTATTGGGTTCTGTAAGCAATCCAGCAATCATCTAAAGTATAACACAGAATGCACATACGCTATGTGCAAATCATGTGCCATTTCATAGGAGAGACTTGAGTGTTTGGGGAGGTGAGCATTCTATCAGCAGCGCTCTTTCCGTCGCCTTTATTTCCCACGCTGCCAGGCGAGGTGGCTGCCTGAAGGGACTGGGAGTGTGATAAACTTCACACCAGCCTCTTTCTCAGAGAAGGAGGCAAAAAGCGGTGCTTTTGTGGGCTTTCCCCCACCTACTCAGGGGACAGCTCTGCTGCGGGCATCCCCAGGCCCTCCTAAGGGGCAATGCAAGCCTGTCCTCTGCCGCCAAGCCCTGTTAGAGGGAACAAATGAGAAGCCACGAAGAAGAAAGAGTAGCTCTAGCTACCTGAGATAGCCTGATACTTTTAAAACAGCTCTCCTGATCATCATGCATTGTAGGCATGTATAGAAATGCCACACTGAACTCCATGAATATGTCAATTACTCAATTACTATATGCCAGTTAAAAAACAAAAATATTTTTAAAAATTCATGGGCTGAAGGGATTTAGCAACAAAACACTGAAGTCCCCAAATTTAGAATTTCTTTGCCTCCAACTTTTTTAAAATTTTATTTTAAAGAGAATAAAACCAAACAAAATGAAACAGAATATAGCCAATCAACAAAACAATGAGAGTGATACAGGACTTCAAAATAAGATAATAGAAAATCAGCAGTGCCCTCCAACTTTCTTGATATGCCTTAGAATAAATTACCTTTGAGTTTTCTGCTTTCTAAAGTACATGTTTATTGCAAAAGAATCATATACATAGACAAATACTGAGAAATGAAAATTTCCTGTAATCCTACTGAGAAAACATGGCTATGCAAATTTCACTGTATATCCATTAGAATTTTTTCTTGCACATTTACAAACATATACATGTACATACACACATCTATATACATATAGATTCCTGACTTGGAGAAAATAGATCAAGTTATATAAACCCTCATTGCCTGCATTGTTCTCTCTATGCAATATAGACATTTCTCATGTCCATAAAGTTCTGAATCTTCATGCTTAATTGTTACAAAGTGATTTACTGTGTGTTTCACAATGTACTTTAGAGTTATACCACTGGCTGGCATTTAGATTATTAGATTTATTGCCACAATAACTAAGCCTGGGATGATTAGAAGTTTATCTCTGCAGTCCTGCTTTATTATTTTCTTAGGATAAGTTCCTGGAGATGAAATTCTTTGATCAAAGAGTGTGCCAGTTTTTAAGAATTGTAATACACTATGCTATTTTATATTTCCTTCCCCAACAAAAATTGTACTCTCATCAGCCTGAAAAAGAGCGTTCCTTACTCTACATTGTTACCAACAATGGATGTGATATTGAATTTTTACCAACGCAGTAAGTAAAATAAAAATAGCATTTTGTTGTTTTAATGCATTTTCATGTTTACTGTTTTTGCATTGGGAAGCGGCTGAGGGTGTCCATTTTCCTTTTTCTTTTTGACTATTTTATGTATTAGCACTGTGAACCTTGTCACAGACATCAAAACATTTTTCTATTTGTTGTCTTTGACTTCATGCATAATTTTCTAACCACATGAATGATTTGAGTTTTATATATTTAAAACTTTCCTTTTTGGTTCTGTATTTGCTCTTCAGCTTATGAAGGTCACCTCCCCCATATAAAAGCAGTTACTTATATTAATTTTATATCAAAATATTTCATATTCCCAACACTTATTTTAATATAAGACCAATAAGCCACACTTCTGTTTTCTCCAAGTTAAGCCATGTTTCCTGATGATCATAAATGCTTAGTGCTTTCAGTGGGTTAAGAACCCCAGGACACGGTCCTCTTCCGGTGGGGACCCAGGCAGCCGTCACCTGCAGCTCGCCGTGCAGCGCCCAGTGCCCGCGCCGGCCACGTTGCTGTCAGCCTGGTCACCGCTGTCATCCTGCTCCAAGATCTGAACACTTACTTCCTTCTTGGACCGAAGTCTGGCTGTTGACCTTGGGAACTTCATGTTCTGTAGAAAAATTAAATCGAAATGTTCTTGGCACTAGTGAAGAAGTGAAGGGAGCGCGCAGTGTTCCCCGGCCTGCGGGAGTGAGGCACGCGGGCAGCTGTCTAGACGGTGGCGCCCGCTGGGGGAGCGGCCACGGGGCTCCCGGACGCCGCACCCCGCACGCCCTTAGCTCTGCGCAGTCTCGGGACCACAGCTTGCCTCGCAGCGCCTGTCACCTTCAGGGTCCTCGGCAGTGTCACACGGGCCCTGCCTGACACGGCGTCACGGCAAGCCTGACTGTCAGGGAGTGCTTCACGTTGTGACTTTCGCTGCCTGGATTTCCTCGTGTCCTCTACTGGTCCATGCTTCCTGCTCTGAGGTAGCAGACATTTCGCTCTAAACTCTTTGTTCCCAAGGAAATTTGCTTTTATTTGGATAAAGTAACCTCAGAATCGAAAGCTACTGTAAAAATTAACAAGAGAGGGGTAAACAGGCTGTAGCACCAGATTTTCCATAGGCCTGGGAAAAAAGTCTGCTCTTTCTTTTTGATTCCGAGCATAATTAAAAACATAGAATATGTCATATTTTTTTCTTGTCTCTGTTTAAAATAGGACCTTGCTGATTAATTCTATTCTATATTCCATTTGCAAAAGAATGTATATTTACCTCTATTTGGTATTCATTTATTCGATATATGTTTATTGAACACACATTATGTGAAAAGACTGAAGCTAACATTTGAGTTTCTGCCGAGTGCTGTACTGGCTGCATTCACAGATGGTTCCTCACGTAATCTTCTCAAGCCTGCACATCAGGAAGCCAAAGGGCGGGTGGCCTGCTCACAGGCGCTTAGCAGACAAGTGCAGGACTTGGGGTTCATGGGTGCAGTGTCCGCCTTGGGGTCCACAGCCCGTGCCCCCCTCACATTCCAGCAATGACTCTTTGTAAAATTTATCGTTTATTTCTTTGTCATTTAATTGCTTTGTTGTAGAAGAACATGGCTGATATGACATCTAGGTTTTGAATTTGTCGAGGATTCCTCTGTGACCATACGTGGAATATTTCTATGACTATTCCATGTTTGCTTGAAGAAATTGTATATTCCTGCTGGTGCAGCGCTATATATCCATTAGGTCAAGTTTGTCAATTTGGTTGTCCCAATCTTCTGTGTCTTTCCTTTTTCCATTTTCTTTCTGCATCTTTTCTAACCTTTAGTGTACTTCATCTATCAGAGAGTGTTAAGATTACCCACAATGATTATATATTTAATTTGTCTTGTGTATATATGTGTGTGTATATATATATATATATATATAAAATTCAATCATCAGGCTTAATGTTGACCTTACGGGAAACTTGATTTTCCTCTTGTTCACTTTGGTTCATGACCAGAATAGTGAAAGAATTAAGTTTGTGAATCAAGGCACCACTGTATGTGGATATATATGGTGTTGTGTAAAAATTCATGACTTTTCTGTTTTCTAGTCACAGCAGAAATTATTCATTATTCCTCTCAATGGTTCCCCTTAACTTCTACTCATCTGATCCAAATATGGTACACCAACTTTGCTTTGGCAAGATGGTTGCCTTTTATATATTTATTTTCCTATCATCGCATTTTATGCCATTTGGTGTGATTTTGCTGCAAGTATACATTTTATAGCCAGCACAAATTCTTAATATGAATGCATTCAGACCAGTGTTATTTTTTAACAGAGAGTTTAATTGTGCACCCTGCTGAGGCTAGACTTATTTTTACCACCTTCTTTTGTACTGTCTCCTATTCTTTTACTTTGCCTCTTTTGTTTCCTCTTTCTCCGCCTTCAGATAAATGAACTAATAAGCTTTGCTGTATTCATTTTTACTCCTCTGCTGGTCTGCAGCCTAGAAAATTGTACCTCTTTTCTTTTAGTGGTTACCTTTAGCATTTTAGTGTCCATATTTAACAATAAGATTTGTTAACAATATGGCCCATCTGCCGCATAGCTATCCTTTTTGTTTGTCTTTTGAGACAGGGTTTCACCATGCAGTTCAGACTGGCCTTGAACTCACTATGTAGCCCAAGCTGGCCCTAAACTTGCAGAAATTCTCCCGCATCAGCCTCCAAGGTTTTGCAGTTGTAGGTGTGTGTCACCACACGCAGCTACGCATCTGTATCCTTTTCCTACAGGTGACCAGAACCTCCGTATGCTGGAGCAGTTCACTGACTGTCACCTTGTCTGGTCAGTTCGTGCTGTGTGTGGCTGTATCTCTTGTGCTTTCTCCCTGTCTGCATGGCTATGTCTGCAGATCCAGCCCTTCGTCTACTTCTCAGTCAATTTATCTACTTCCATATAAAGAACTTAAAAAAATCAGTCCTCCCAGATTTAAAGACCCAACCCAAAAATGGGCATCTGAGATGAACACACACTTCTCACATGAAGAAGTACAAACAGCAAATAAATATGTGAAAAAATGTTCAACAGCACTGGTCATTTGAGAGATGCAAATGAAAGTAACACTGAGATTCCATCTCACCCCAGAAAGAATGGCTGGTATTAAGAAGTCAACCAATAACAAATGCTAGAGGGGCTGTGAACAAAAAGGAACTCTTCTCCACTGTTGGTGGGAATGCAGGTTGGTGCAACCACTGTGGAAGTCTGTATGGAGATTCCTCAAAAAGTTAGGATTGGAGGTCCATTTCACCCATCTATCCCACTTCTGAGTATCTTCCCAGAAGAATTAAAAACATCCTACCACAGTGATATATGTGCACCTATGTTTACATCTGCACAGTTCATAATAGCCAGATCTTGGAAACAACCTAAATGCCCCTTGACTGAGGAATGCACAAAAAGATGTGGTATTTCTATATAATGGAATACTACTCACCTATAAAGAATGACAGTCTAGACACTTTCACACTTAAATGGATGTGCCTTGAAAATATACTTATCAGTGAACTAAGTAAGTCACACATATGTAACCATTGTATTTTTGTACTTGAGTGACAAACTGAAAAAAAATCTAGTATGTATATAAAAAATTAGTTAAGATGGTTAAAGAAAAAGAACTTTGAGTGAAAAGTAGTTTTCACAGGGTCATTTTCAGATTTCATTTTTACTGTGAATTGTTCTTTTGAAAATAATATAGCATTCATAACATTTGTGCTTCTTGCTGATGTTTTTCTAAGGCCCTGTACATTCTTTTTTGTTAAATAATAAAAAAAATGTATCCATTTCCCACTCCTCTTCTGCCTGTCCTTCCTGCTGCTCCTTTGCGGGGCTCCAGCTCTGCCCGCACTTTGATTCTCGGTTGTGTCTGTACCACAGTGTTTGTCTTGTTCTGGAATCTGGCTGTGACTTCTTACTTCTGCTTTTATGATCTATCATTGTTAGGTAGTCAGAAGGGCCAAAGTATATCAGAGCTTGAAATGACAGAGCTCTACCAGGTGGGATTCTCCAGAATAATTTTTAAAACACCTTATGGAATCCTGATTGAAAAGTTCAAGTACTTTGCTGTTGTTGGTTGTTTAGGCAGTATGGTAAAAAAAAATGGTGTATGTTTAAATAAAAAATAAAAAATTATTACAGTAACAGATACATTGCAATTAATCTCTTTCACACTTAGAACACACTGGAAACCCTCTTTTGTATCTTTTCATGGCTGCCTTGATGTTCTGAGTTGATTAAAAAATTTTGTAGGAATTTCTGTCAAATAAAGACTTTATTACACGTCCCTCACTCATCTTATTTACCGAATACAGTGCCGCCCGACTTCTAACTCCTCCCCAAAGTCAGCATGACCATGAAAGGTGAACTTTCTGAATCAGTTCAGGACTATGAGGCATCCACGACACAGCTGAAGAGCCTTAAAAGGGCTCCCAGGACTGCTTCAGAAAGTGGCGGGAAGGCTGGGATGAGTGCATTTGATCAAGGGCCAGCATTTTGAGGAAAATGAGTGGCAGTGCGTTTCTCTACTATGATAAAGTTTTAAGCAATTTAAACATTCACTGTATGGTTTGCTCATACCTTGTATATAGTCGTGCATCACTTAACAATGTGATGCATTCTAAAAACATGTCACTAAGTGATTTTGACGTTGTGCAAACACTGTGGAGTGCACTCACTCTAAGCACACCACTCTGCGCGAGGGACCATTCTAAGACGGCTGCAAAGTCACCAGGCAGCAGAATCATCTGTGTACGTGTCCTTGACTGAAGGTTATACAGTAGGTGGCTGTTCCAATGACTCCAAATTCTACAGTTCTTTAGGATATAATCTACAGTCCTGTACTACATCTAGTCTTTTACCTATACGTGATGGCTATTTTTCATCAGGGTAGTACTTAGGACAGAACACGTTAGTAAAAATTACAAGATTCCTGGGGGCTAAGTGTCACAGTTTGCAAGTGGAGGCAGATGCATTTGAGTCCCTGTTCACTGCTTTGTGCAGACACTTCTGTGCAGCACATCAGACTAAAATACACACCCAAGCCCTGTTCTCAACCTTACTGAGTGAATTATTAAGGTTCGCCAACAGTTGATGCTTATACATAATTACTACATTGTTAGAATTCACCAGTGGTGCTTCTAGAGCTCTTGCCAAAACGCCTGGTTGCTATGCCTGAGAGCAGAGTTTTCCTGTTCTGTGCCTACATGGGTAGTCTGAATTCCCCTGGTGCTTGGATTCTTGTCAGAGAAGTTTGCTATTTCTTGTGCTAGACAATAATGTGGTTTTTAGACAGGACACCTTCAGGTGTCCCTCACCAGGGCTCAGGAAACACCAGGCCTTTTTAACAAAGCTTTATTCCTTTACGTTATACTCTAAATGTGGATCTAGGTAAAAGCATCAGACCAACCTAGATATTTTAATGAAAGCTCATAAACCATCAAGGGATTGTGGGACACTAAGAGTTATTGCCAGAGTTGTGGGGGCTCAGTGTTGCACAGTCAGCTCTCTGCAAAGTGAAGGTGTTTGCTGATTCCTGTAGCATAGCTGTTTCCAACACGACTCATTTCAAGCTACTGTTAGTTTGATGTTACTGAGAATGGAGTTGGGAAGACATAACTGTCTCCAATCCACCCCTGGATTAGTTTATACAAGTATCATTTAAACTATGACTTGATGCTTTTATTTCACTTATAGTTGATAATTCTGAAACTGAATTTTCAAAGTTCAAATAGTAAAACAATCCAGCAGGTAAACAATGGTCACAGACTTGAGGTCTTGGGCTTGAATGTTGAACAGATACCAAATACCTGATAGCTGCAGGAGAAAGACCTCATGACAGGTGGCAAAATCTGTCTAAAAGTCATTTTACGTGCAGCACATAGAGATGAATGGCTCCAGGAATATTGCTTGGAAAAGGATATCTAATTTGTGTTTAGAAAACTGTGACTTTCAGAGATATTACTGTGGGCACTTGCATATTTTCCATTTCCCAATATGCAATGTCCTTTTTCCATTGGAATTTTGATTATCACTGCTACCTCCATCTGGTATTTGTTTGCCTTTCATGAAGAGTTCTGCTAACCAACTGTCTGTACACTTCACCCATTGGGTATCCCATTCAGTCTTATTATCTAGCACACACTGGACCTCAGAGCTGGGCTCCTTATCACTCTATGATTTTCATAGTTGTGATGGAATGATGCAGTTTTTGTTCTTTTCTTTTCATTTGAGAATGTCATAATGTTTTCCTGAATGTTAAATCGTGTTGTTGACAGTATTCTGTGTTATGTAACAAAGTGGCAGACTGGAAACACAGCATTTACTCCATTAAGTCTTACATACCAGAACCTAAAATAAACTTGGAGAAAAATAAATGTGAAATTCTTCCTTTAGAAAGTTTTTACTCTTTAGATATTTGATAGCGGTAGGTAACTGGTAGACATGCATTTAGCTAAATGTATTTGTGAACTCATCTTACCATTTTATCTTGATGATTAATTGTGTTTCAAATTTCCCTCCTCCCCTCCTTTTTTTAGTGGGTCTCCACAGTAACTTCCTAGAGTGATTGATTTTTCCCCTATCTTGCAATCAATGTTCCAGACTGAATTATGCTAAAATATGAAATTTGCCTTCAAGCAAAGGCAAACCAATTCCCTCGTACCCATGTTTTGTTTAGTTTTCAGTGTTAACAGATGATAAATGCTTTCAACAATTCTACACACTACACTTCATAGAATATTGGAACATACATCTGAATCTAATTCAACATTAGAACAAACATCAGAATTTAAATCAACCATCTAAGGCCATGGCAATCTTCAATTTACAATTTACAGTACTTCTAAAGCAATTTGCAGTACCACTTTACCCACCGAGGTCAATGGTCAGGTAGTTAATAAAAAACACTAACAACACCCTCCCCCATACATCTTATTTAACCCAGTGTTTACTAAATATTTTGAGAAAGAAAAAATTTTTCACACCATATCTGCAACACCCTTTGAAAAAATATCCTGTGTAACATTAGTTTGAGAAGTTTGCTTGGAACTCATTGATTAATGATGACCATAAATAAATGTTTGTAGTTTTCATTAATAAATTCATGATGAGAAAGTATAGTATTTTTACATAGTTTAAGCAAATACCCTAAAGTGCATCCTAAGATTAAATAAAACTGTTCTTGGATTTGTCTGTTAACACTTTGGTACATGCAGTTGGACATGAATATTATTATTTCATGAATGAAAACTTGAAATCAGTTTTGCTTCTTATAAACATTTTACACATGTATCAGAGGAAAACATTTGAATATATTTATTTCACGATCAATGAAAGTTATGAAATCTGTTCACAAAGTCCTATCTTTATTACTCTGTGTTATTAGCTACCAATGGATTTGTGGCATTGCAACTGTATATGCCACTGTGAAGTGTTTCTGAGAAGACTTAGTTGAGAAATTATTATTTATAAGTAAGCAATTTATAAGACTAGAAGCAACATTATTTAAAGGACCGAGATTTCTTAGGAACTAAAACAACTTTCATGATCCTCATAGGCATAAAAATAGAGATCATAGCCCACAACACAGCAAAAACCATAAGAAATATTAATCTAGTTTAACAATTCTAGTGTTAAAAGTCAATCATTTAAAGAAATTTTGATGATATTGAAAAGTAGGCAGAAAAAAATGAAACCCACTCACAGTTATACCACTTAACTATAAATATTACTGATGCTTTAGGTGTGCTTTCCTCTCATTATTTCTTATGCATTACTTCCTTTTTTCTTTAAGAATAAGGGGGCACATTTACTGTGAAGGTCATAGATCTCTAACATCAGGGGGTCTTGCTTGCAGAAAACCCTTCTCGGGCCTGGAACCAGGCACACGAATTTCTGTAACCTCGCTGAAGTGGGGTCAATGGACCGAGGTGCTCAGGACTGAAGTGGGGTCAATGGACCGAAGTGCTCAGGACTGAAGTGGGGTCAATGGACCGAGGTGCTCAGGACTGCTGTTTCTCCAGTTAATCTTCCGTCCATCTCACTCCTTCTCACATCGAGTAGGGATGCCGGGCAGCAGGAGTTGGAGGGCATGGCTAAGTGAAGTTGAGTTGTGTTTTGTGTTTGATTTAGGGTTTGATGCACTATGTTTAAGGGGTTCCCAGCCACTTCTGTGGATATGAAACTCAGGAACACTGCTTTCTGCTGAGCAGTCTGGTATTGTGACTCAGCACTGGAGGACCGGACGCTGTACTGCTGTGTGCACATGTCCTGTGGTGCCTAGCGCGGTGACATGGGAGTGCTGGCTGGAAAACAGGATGGCTTCTGAATCACAAGTGTTTGTGGGAAAGTCTCCTAATAGGCAGACAGAACCTACCGCAGTGTATGATTCAATTCTCACTGATGCCTCATCAGAAGAAACCTGTCTCCTGTCAGGAACTGTAATTTGCCAGAAATATAATTACACAGAGTGTGTAATTCCAATTCCTGCAATTTTCATTTAAAAATTATAACACTAGCATTTTCCACATAACAAGGCTTTTGCAAATCTTTATATGCTGCCATGAAGTTTATCTGGGTAAGTGGATTCCATGTTACATACTGATATCCTACTCTGTGGTGACATGTACTCCGAGACAGGATTTGGAGTCCACTTCAAAGGTCTTTTTCCTTCTCCAGCACATTTTCTCTGACTTTGCTTCTGTTTCTCAGGTCCAAGCATGTTGTTTTCCTTGAATAGCTTTCCTTTCTGTTTCGACACAGTGAATTACCCCTTGTCTTGATCTAGTTCATACCTTTTCTCTTTCATAAAGACTACTCTGACCCCAGGAATGATTGTGTTCTCATAACACGCGTCTGTGATTTCCATTATATAATACAATTGCATTGAAGCAGAGGAGGAGAAGCATGAATATAAATATTTGAGCTGGACTCAAGGTCATATTAGACAGTCACTTTTCTTCTAATAATTAGACACATTTCTAAGGCATTATCTTGTTCTCATTTGGGTAAAAATTAACCTTAAACTTTATTTTATCTTATAAGTATTTTGAAGCCTCTTAGAAGGAATATACAATAAAAGACCCAAACATATATTTTGGAAAGAACTAACACTAATGAGTATATTAGTTTCATTAGATTTGGTTGCAAGTGGCTAATATTTGTCTAAACCAAATACTACTAGGTTAGAGAGGATAAAATATGTTTTTATTATTCAAGTCCAGGCAAGTGGTTTAGGGTGGGGATGGCACCCAAACTTGTCAAAGATGCAAGCCCTCCCTAGCTTCCTGCTCTATGCCTGTGCCGCTTTTATTCCCACTGTTGTTGTGTGCTGTTATCCTATCTGTTTCCAGTCAGTCAGAAGAAGAGCAAAAGGAAAAAAGCACACTTGTCTTGCTAAAGTCCACTTTCCAAATTTTTTCATGTATCTTTCAGTTACATTTCACTGATCAGAATTTTAATGCATGGCCACATTCAGTTGTAATAAAAACTAGAATCAATAGTTTCCGTCTTAGGTGTCCAGGTAGTTCTTGAGGGTTCTATTACTAGGCAGAATGGACAGCATGAACACTGAGTAAAGCTAGTGATCTCTACTACAAAATGTGGGGGGGAGGTATTTTTGAGTTTCTGCTTTACACACGGTCGTGTTCGGGCCTCATATATATCCCCCCACTTTCACTTCAGATTTTCTACTCATAAATTGACACTGAGGATATGTGTGTGACCACCTGTGTGCTCTTCCAAACGAGCCAGGTAGGCAGCAGTGGGAGTGTGGCACTGGTGTTTCACGCTCAGCCTGTTCACAAACGCCGTGCAAAGCCAGGCCGATGCTCTGGAGTGCTTTAGAAGGAACTGGTGTTATTCTGAAGCTCGGTTTCCCAGACTTCAGATGGCATTCGTTTTAGATGTTACTTGTCTACTGTTTTAAGTCAACTTTCCTTCCACAGTACAGTCTTGGAAGTTATAAATTCTACTTTTATTCCTTGGTGATCATTTTACTAAGAAGACTGAGTCTTATCAGTATCTCAATTTAAAAATACAAAACCGTTATGGCATTATGACGTAAATTCTTCTCTGCCGTCTCCCACGTTGTCTTTGTCTGGTAGTCTTCTGCCTACAATTTGCTTAAGTTCTAGCCCTAAATTATCATTGCCAGTAGAATTACAAAAGTATCTTAAGAATATTTTCCCCGCAGGGTTGCACCTGGTATCCTATTAGTTTCTTGGTCCAAATTCCTTCTTACTGTGTTACCTGCTCGTAACCTTTCATGGTGGATCCGTGAGGAGTCAACTACTCAACTGTCATACTTTTGAAAGTGTTTGTATTTTCTCTTCCTGCTTGCTTGATATAATTGCAGTTGGGCAGTTATTTTCCTCAGCTTGTTTAAGATATTACTCACTAGCCTAAAATGTTTTATGTACATACAAGGAATGGAAACACTATGTAGTACACGCATGGGTCAATAAACTAAAATAATTTTAAGAATTCTTAAAAATAATTTATAAGGATATTACTCAGTTGTTTTCTGCTATCTATTATTGTGGATAGGAAGTCTGAAATCAGTCTGATTGGGTTATTTGAGAGATTGATTTTTCCTTTTGGAAGCTTCTAAGTTTTAAAAAATGTCTGTATTTTGTGACTTCACTCTTATGGGTTTCTGTGTGGAGTTATGTTTGGTTACCCTGCTTGAGACTTGTGATGTATTTAAAATAGATTTTTTAAACAATAGGCTTTAGTTTGTAGAATAATTTTAGGTGTACAGAAAAACTGAACAGATAATACAGAGTTTTCATGTGCTATATTCCTTCTGTCTCCACTCAGACTTTCTGCTGTTTTTCACTCCTTATATTGAGGACATGGGTCACAGCTGGTGAGCCAATACTGCCACTTTATTGTTAACCGAAGTCCATAGTTTCCATGCTCTTTGTGTTGAAAAATGAGTAATGTCATGTATCCAGATTACATTATTACATGGAGCAGTGTCCGTGCTCTAAAAACCTGTGCTTTACCTGTGCTTCTCTCTCTTCCCCATACACCGGCCTCCGCTGGTATTTCACTGTTTCTGTTGTTTTGTCTCTTTCAGGACATGGAATGCTGCATTTGGAATCACTTAGTTTGTGCACTTGGCTTTCATTTATCAACACGAATTTAAGTTTTTCTGTGTGTTTTCATGGTTTGTTAGCTCATTTCTGTTTATCACTGAGTAAGATTCCATTGTGTGGATCTATCACGGTTTATTGATCCATTTGCCTGTTGAAGGACATCTTGATCACTTTCAACTTTTGCAAAGTATGACTACAGCTGCTATAAATATCTGTGAGCAGACTCTTATATAGACTTAAGTTTTCAATTCTGGTGGGTTCGTGCCTAGGAATGTGATTGCTGGACCATTAATCAGAAACTGCCGGAGTCTTCCAAAGCCAAATCTGGCCTTTCTACCAACACTGAGTGAGTTTCTGTAGTGTTGGAGACCACTGTGAAGGGGCTTTGAGCAGGGTTTAAAATTAACTAATTGGCTTTCTGTTTATCTATGAGCCTGTCCAAGGCCTAGGCCCCTTGCCTGGCGATGGGAGCTGATTTATAGTAAGGGAACCTCTATGAATCACTGGTCCTGGCCGAGGCCTGTAGTGGCCAATAAGGCCAGAGATACCTCAAAGAGCAAGATAAGGTCACTGCCAAAGATGCCTGGCTCAGACTCAAGTAAATAGATAGAGATTGCAGCTGCAAACATCACATATCTGCAATGTCTCTTTCCCACCATAAATGCCATCATGGAGATAAGACAGTTCTCCTTAATTGGCATAATTTACTACTTGGAGAAGTCTTTCAAGTGACTCCCAAGGTCCTGCTCATTTCCCACACTTTCCTCAATATCCCCTCTCTTTGTCTGCTTTGATAATAAATACAGGCAATGGAGAGAGGTCTTTGTCTTAGCCCTCATGACAGCCGCAGAGTCAAGAACTCTGCAGGGGCTTTGATCCTCCTGGAGCCCTAAAATCATACCACTTGTCTCATTTATTTAAGCCTTCGCCATGCACTCATTTGGAAGATTGGGGATCTAGGCCAGTGGTTCAGTATCTTCACCAGCACTGGTGTTCAGAGATTTTGGGCTTTAGATATTCTTATAGATACATAGTGCTGGTCGTGTTTTAATTTGCAATTTCCCATTGACAGTGGTCGATGAGCATCTTTTCACATGTCTATCTGTATCTGCAAACTTTATGCTTCTTGGGTGAGCTAATTGTTCAGGTTTATTTATTCTTCTGTTTTAAAAATTAAGTTGTTTTCTACTGCTTAGTTTTGAGAATATTTCTACACTTTGGATTCAGATGGTTTAACAGATATTTTGCAAATACCTGCTCAAAGTGTGTGACTTGTATTTTTATTCTCTTAAAAGTGTCTTTTGAAGACACTGTGGATATAATTTTAACAATTTCACTTTACCTATTTAAAAAAAGACATACATTGTGTATTTGATTTGTGTAAAACCTTCTTATGTAAATTTTCTGATAATGTTTTTTCAAAAAGTTTCATAGCATTGTTTTATTTGTAAAGCTATGCTCATATTCATATTTATTTATTTTTACTTATTGGAAGCTCTGGGGATTGAATTTAAGTCTTTGCACTGAGCTACATCTGCAGTCCTCTTATTTTTTATTTTGAGACAGGTCTTACCGAGTTAGTGAGTTGCCTGGGCTGGGCCTCTGCTTTCCAAACTGCATTTTCAGTTTTTTTTAAGTTAGAATGCATGGTAGCCTTTAAGATTTTTCATTTTTTTTTTTTTTAGTTTGTCATCATATGACTAGGTATAGACTTTAAAAATTTATCTTGTTCGTTGTTTTTGAACTTCTTGGATCTGTGGTTTGGTGCATTAGTATTAGTTTTGGAAAATTCTCAGCCATTATTATTCGAAATATTTCTTCCTGTTATCTTTCTTCTCCTTTTATTAAGCCAATAATACATGTGTTATACCTTTTGAAATTGTGCTAATGTCCTTGGATAGTCTGTGATTTTTCATGCATGTTTTTGCTTTACTTTCAGTTCAGGAATTTTCTATTGACATGTCTTCAGCTCACTTTTCATAGGCTAGTCCCTGTCTACAAATGAAACTTTCACTCTTCACTTCTCTCAGGGTATTTTCTGTTTCTAGCATTTCCTTTATGCTTTCTTAGAATTTTCATCCCTCTCTTCATCTGTTCAAGCATGTTGTTGACTTTTTCTGTTAGAATCTTTAACCATAGTTTTCAAATTATTCTTAGTCTGATAATTTGCAAACCACTGCCATACCCAAATCTAGTTCTGTTGTTTGCTGTTTTTCTTCAGATTGTCTTTTGCCTGTTAGGATGCACACCTTATAATTTTTGACTGAAGCTGTGTATCCAATATTGAGCAGCAAGAATGAAGATCAATGGACCTTCAGTGTGAAGCTGTGTGTTTATCTGGCTAGAAGTTTGCCATGCTTAATGTTGCTGTAGCTGTCTGCTTCAGAGGCTTTAATTTCCTTTAGTATCTCCATTTTTGTTACCCATCCTGGGTTTTAATTTCCCTAAAATCTTCTTCCTCAATGCAGTCTGTGGGTCCTGGTAATGCGATGAGGTGAGGGGGAGAGGGTGGCACCTCCTGGTCCCTTGGTTTGGTTCCAGTCATCCGGAGTGTGTGGCTGTGAACTGTGTTAGTGTTGCTCAGTGGTTTTTCCTTTAGATGAGGCAGAGAGACCAGAAGAGTGAAGACAGGTGATCTCCCTCTCCCTGCGTTGGATCAGGCTTTGGTGAGTTCTCTTCCCCTTCAGAGTATGCCTTTGCTATGGAGAAGGCTTTGGGTGTATTTGGAGATTTTGAAACTTGGTGCCTGAAATAAAGGCTTTTCTTGGTTCTTCACCATGAGAGTCTAGTAGAGCTCCTGGAGGTAAAACCCAGGGAACTGTGGGCTAGCCTTGGCTGCAGCCCTGTGGAGTTTTTTATTCTAGCACTAATGACTTGTAAACTCTTCATGCTTCAGAGTTGAAAGCAGAAGTCCTCTACAAATGTAGACATTTGAAAAGGTTTTCCTCCCCCCTCACATTTAATTTCTTAGTCCATTTGGAATTAATATTTGAGAACAATGTGAAGTACAGCTCTTTAATTTTTTTTTCATGTGGCTAAAACATCATCGATTCCGTTTATTGAATGGTCTCTTCTTTTCACCATTGAAATGGCTTACCGGATTATTATATGTCAAGTTCCTAAATATTCTTAATTTGTTTCTGGTCTCTTTATTTCATTTTGTTAGGTACTTATCCTTCTCCCAATAACACAAGTTTAGAAATTATTAAATCTGGAGCTGGTGGTATTGCTCAGGGGTAGAGTAATTGCCTATCATGCATTAGGCCCTGGTTGGTCACCAGCACCCCTCCCCCCACTACAGCTTGTAAGGCCAATTGTCCTACCTAATACTTCCTTAGTAGTGGTTTAGCTATTTTGGCATTTTTCAGTAAGAATTAATTTCTTTGTGTTTGACATGGTTTTTGTAATAATGCTCTTCTTTAATTTTGGAAACATTTCAATCTTTATTGCTTTGAGAATTTCTTCTTGCCGTTTTTTTCCAACTTTTCATCCTGTTTTGGTAATTGGATTATTATTTCTATATTGTCAAAAATTCTTATTAATATTTATATTCTGAAGTATAACAGTAATTTTTGCATATGTTTACAATTACAATACTTTGACAATCAAGTTGATTCAGTAGTCAGTCATT
The DNA here is from genome assembly GCA_004363535.1 of Dasyprocta punctata. Classification (NCBI taxonomy): domain Eukaryota; kingdom Metazoa; phylum Chordata; class Mammalia; order Rodentia; family Dasyproctidae; genus Dasyprocta; species Dasyprocta punctata. The sequence continues at coordinate 23,697 of RJWM01004335.1, read as the reverse complement.
CTTTTTTTTAAAATTTTAGTAAAATTCAGTAAAATGCAACAAAACAACAGAACAGAGTCAATCAAAACAAAACAGTAGAACTGGTACAGAACTTCAAAGCAAGATACTAGGAAAACAATAGCCGCTATAGTATACCTTGTTATCTTCACAATAATTGGCCATTCCATCAGGTATAGTAAAATCAAACCAAAAACAAAACAGTATAAAACCAATAAAAACAGAATATGAAATAAAGCAAAAAAAAATTTAATCAGAATAAAGCAAAACAGTGAGAACAATATTGGGCCTCAAAGACAAGATAGATGGGAATCCCCCGTATTTGCTACACTGCATACTGTCATCTTTCCAAGAGATGTTCAGACTGCCAGCCCCAGGCCTGCAAAATCAACCAAACAATACAAACATTTAGTTGCTTTATGTACCTTAGTTGCTATCAACTTAACTGGTCCTCCGAACCAGCAGGTTGCTTATGGGGGGGGGGGGTGTCTGTCCTTGATTCTTAGCCCGCACGCTGGGAGGCTCACAGGAGGTGCTGACTTTTCTCTTCCTGGAACCCATTGTGCCACTCACAAGGCAGGCAGCCTGGTTGTCTTCTGGTTTGAACCTCCCTGACCCAACGTGGTGGGTTCTCAGGAGGCACACCCTTCTCTTCCAGTCATTCTTTTTTTTTTTTTTGGTACTGGGGATCAAACTCACAACCTTGTGGCTGCCAGGCAGGCGCTTAGGCAACTGAGCTAAATCCCTGCCTTTATTCCCTTCTTGAATGACTGCAGATTATTCATAGTATTTTTTGTATGGAAAGGGTTATGGGAAGTCTTTCGTATCAAGTTGTTTTCTAGTGACTTGGTGTGGCTCCTCATCAAATAACAGCTCTTGTTTTGGGGGTCTTCTGTTTTATCTTTGAATTCTCTTTTATTTGCTTTTTAGTTATCTTCTTCAAAATACAGTGACTTCTCTAGTGGTCTGCTGTAATTAATATTTACTTTAGTAATTAAAAAAGCCTACTTCTTTTCCTTTGCAATAAGCTCGATTTTTAAAGCTTTTCCTTATGTGTTTATGGGTCTGCTTCAGTAATTTTTATTTCTAATGTTATTTTTATTATGTTTTGATTTTATCTGTCATGTTTTGTTCTTTTTTAAACACTGTATTTCTCTGGTCAGCCCCAGTGGCACGCGCCTGTGATCCCAGCACTGCGGGATGCCAAGAAACCTGCCCGCTCCTCTCTGAATACTTACTCCCTAGCATTCTGCCTTGGAGGTGTGACTTTTGCCTCCTGCTGAGAGAACTCACCCTGGGCCCATGGGCACAGGTCTGGGTCAGTTCTCTGTTTGCTGAGACAAGGTCTCACTGTGCAGTCCAGGCTGTCCTCCAAGTGCTGGGATTAACAGAAGACAGCACCACAGGGCCGCAGCTCCGTGTGCCCCAGAGTCTTTCTAAATCCAACCTCGCTGGCAGCCTATTTCTTTCAAAAATAACTTTTCTACCAATCTCTTGGAGCTCGCTGCAGTTGCCTACACACTCTGAGATTTTTGCTCCTACAAACACTTTAGTCTACCTCTCCAGTGGGCCATTTGCTATGGAGAACCTCTTGTTATCTCTGATTGCAAAGTGCATGACTTCTCTCTAAATCCACGAGAGCTGTGCACCCATTCGGTGGCCCAGTGTGCCCTCGGCTCAGGACAGGGTCATTCCTGGGTTTCCTCGTTAGTGTAGGAGAGAAGAGGAATTGGAGATACCTCTTTTCTGGTATCTTAAATAAGAAGTTGACATAATACTGATGAAAAAAGTAGTCAAGTTTGCCAAACAACAATCAACATTATTGCATAGGTTAGCGTATGTCAGTAATTAAGTAACCAGATGTACCTCTTTTTCCCTTCTCACTTTAAAGTTTGGATTTTTTTCTCTTCTCATTAAATCCAGCAAGTAAGAGAACTTGTATAGAAGCTAATGCTCTAAGGTGTGTCTAATGCCTAAGTTAGAAAAGTCCCCAAACACTAGGTGCAAATACTGTTTTTCCTCCTTTCTTATCAATTATCCAGCTTTATTTTTAGAAAATGTACTTTTCTTCTAAATGTTAAATACAAATAATATTTTTCTTTGGTTGCCACATATGAAAATAAACTCTCAAGTTAAGACCTGTGGTTTATCTAACTAATAAAGACTAATTTGTGGGGGACAGTTGGCTTTGGTGCTATACTTAGGTCTATTTAAACCACTGATGTGAAAATAAGTGACTGAAAGAACATCTTCTTACCAATCACCCGAAGCATCTCAGCTCTATGAAATTAATGTAAAAGTGACACATTTCATAATAGCTAGTGGGATGTGTATTGACACTCCCACATGATCAATTTATGGTTGTCACCTTGCTTAAATTGATCAACCTGCTATGTATGGACAATATTGTAATCACATCTCCTTTTGACAAGGATGCTTTAAGTGTGGCTGTAATATGGAAACCTCTTTTGGCTTTCATTAATTCAATATAAATCCAAAGTTTGCAGATTCAGCAGAGCTGTCTGCAGTGACTTAATTGGAATTGCTGGACAAGAGCATTGATTGTGCTTCACTCAGGTAAAGATGAAAGCAACCGCAACAGCAGATACTGCACTTGAAGGGCACTGAATTGTTGTCAGGCAAGGGGAGCAGGATATTAAAACACATACAAATTAATGGAATTTTTATGTGGTATCTAGGAAGCCTTGAGTAACACAGTATCAACTGACTTTGAAATTTCGTACTTTTGTGACCCATGGCATTTGCTTTTTTGTTTCACAAAATACAAATATATTTTAGAGAGAGATTATTATGCTCAATTTTAACCTCTGGGAGGTTTGTGCCTGGTATTATTCCTTTGTAGACTCTGTGACATTATGTAAAATTAAGGCTTTATTCTGATATAAGGGGCAAAATTACACTTTCACTGGTTTTCCCTTGATCTCAAGTTTATAACCAAGGGGCTGGTTAGTCTAAATTCATTTCCAAGAACCTCTGGATGTTTGGCTGTCCTGAGGTCTCCCAGCACAGTTACAGGAAATGGTTCCTCAAGCAGACCCTTGTGGAGTCATTACTTTCCATCCTTGGCAAAGATCAAATATGCCCATTTTAGCAATGTTAGTACCTCGTGAAAGTACCAAGGCTGTGTTTTAGTTCTTTCAGGAGGAAAGAAAACATCGGCTGTTTCAAATTTGGGAGTCCAGCTTGGGCGAAAGACAACTGTTGTACGGTCTATTGTGTAGTCTTTCTTCTACAAAAATAACATCTGGTGGGGAGGGATGCATTCTCCAGCATTGGAAAATCAGCCCATAAATGGGAAGATTGAGATCCAAAGCATCGGATTACCAGCATCTCATAGAAACCACTCAGTTGGTAGAGGACACTCTGTGGAGAAGGAAAATGAGTCCTTTTTCCTCCTTTTTGGCCCCCGCATTGACTCTACTCTCGGGAGCTCACTGTGGATCCTCTGCAGCAGACGACCACATAATCAGAGTTCCCACTGCTAGAGCCTTTGAAAGGGCAAGTGGAAATTAGCTTTACGCTGGCCCCCTGCCCCTCCTGCTCACCCCGTGGATGATGCCACACATTTTACAATTTGTCCTCCGGGGGCTGACTTATGCTTGCTCTCTTTTCTTTGGCAGCGACTTTTAAAAAGCAGTTCTTACTACAATCCTCAGATTTAAAATTAAGTTATGATCACATCTTCTCAGGGCAAACCTAAGAGGCACTGCTTGTCCCCAGCCGAATCAACTGCTTCCCAAGGGGCCCATTCCTGGAAATGTTACTGTTCTTAATAAGCAGCTCAAATACGTATTTTCATTTTGTCTTTTCTTTTTAACCCCTCCATTTCACATGTGCTGTGGTGTGTCGGGCAGTTTCCACAAGGCTCTGCCTTCGCATCACTGTGCAGAGCATGAGGTGGGAGTTGTTCTAACGTAAAAATTATGTTTTACTCAGATAGTGGCTGGGCTTGGAAATGTTTTCCTTTGCCCCGAGGGTTTTAAACCGAGGCTCTGTGTGTGTGTGTGTGTGTGTGTGTGTGTGTGAGCAGTGTCTCCCGTTACCTGCCTCTCCTCATGTAACACAAACTGGTCTAGGTAAGAAGAGTCAGTGGGGGAAGAGGAAGTTTCTAAAAGTGCATCTTGCATACAAAGGTCAGTACAGGGTATCTTTCTGGGCACAAAGGGCAAGGATGCTAAACAACAGGCAGGAGCCTAGGAAGTGTACCAGGAAAACAGTCAAAGGATGAGACCATGGCTTCCCCTGGGGATCCTCTGTAAACTGCAAGAAGGGACACGGGCATTTTGTAATGCTTTGTAACAGCGGGCGCTTTGGTGCTGATTCTAGGTTTTATGACTCCTATTTTATTTCCCGCAAATAATAACAGACATTTCCCTTTTCTCTGCACTACAGTAAGTCCCTGGCTCAGACAAGAAGCAACTCTGCACTGCTTTTTAGACCTCATTCTTCTTGACTGCAGGGATGATTGGTTTCTATTATACTTCTGGCCTTTCATACTCTGGATGGTGCAGCTGATGAAATCCAGCGGCCAGGTGCATGGTTGTGATTGAAAAGACCCTCGCGGGACCTGTGCTGCCTCCCCGCAGAGTGGGCCGGCTCCCTCCTGAGGTAGCCACTGTCAGTGGGACTGGTACCTGAGTTGCTCTCCTGACTGAGAGGTTGGGTCATATGACCAGTTCATACTTTTTTGTCCTATTCTCTTTTAAACTAATCACAGAATTGTATGATCTCTGGCCAAGGGCCATGACCAAGGACAGAGATTCCCTGTGTAGATTTTTCTGCCACAGATATTTGTGCTGAACTGTTGGAACAGACTAAGTGTGGCAACTGTTTTTCCCATTATGATGGAATTGCCAAGATAGAAGCTTCAGGAAAGTGTGTGGGATCCTCTCAAGTCTGATAACACATTCCCCATCCTGTGCCAGATGCCAAGCCCTCCACCCCATAGGCTCCTAATGGTCTCTGCCTTGTTCCTTCAGCTATTCTCCAGTTAGCCAGGTCTGAAAAGTGGACCCAAGAAGTTGAAGATAGTAGCAAGCCTTACAGGAACTTGTAAGTCCAAGGTAGGAGCAGATGGCTCAGAGACATTTTATTTTGCTTCAAAAGACCCAAACTAACAAATAATTAATAATGATGAGAATTCATTACTAGGTTAAAAAAACAACTTACACATCTAAAATGCTATATAGACTATCCCAGATGTAAACCACACCCAAGACCCATTGTGAGAGCCTGGTAAGAAAACAAAATGTGTGTTTGATAAATGAAAAGATAGTTGGAATTTTAAGAGCAGTGGTACTCATTCACACAGAACACAGAATGACGAAGTTTGAACTTGTCACATGCTAGGGCCATATTCAAAACTAGAAAGATGATATTGAAGGTCTTTTCATCTCCCCACTGTAGGCAAAAGTGATTATTAATTTTATATTATTTCCCCTTATTTCTTGTTTTGGACTCCCTCCTCCTTCTTTGGTAGGCCCAGGAGATCATCTTCAATGGGAGACAGTTATGGGAAGTACTGTGAAAGGCAAATGTCCCAAAAAGGGATTTGGAGTAAAAGAACATACCCAAAAGACAAAGAAGCTATTACAGCACAACAGCTTGGGCTGACCTGCCTCTAGGGTCCCGTGGGGATCCCTGGAGATCTGCAATGGGCATCCTGGTTTTTTGCCCCAGCAGGGCTAATGCTAATGCTTTATATAGCCTTACTGTTAAGATTGTACATTCTCAAATTTGTTTAGTCAAATTTGTTTCTTCCTGGATGGCAACCTTAAAGCTACGAATTGTGCTGCAGGCAGACCCACCGATGGATGTTCCTGTTGGTGTCTACTCAGGGATCTTAGATAGCTGCTGTGGTGGTGGACCCTGACTGCTGCTCTGCCAGTGCCTCTCTCAGCTGGAAGCAGCCAGATCACCTGACGGATCCCCATCCCTACAGTAGTTAGGATTATCACTGTTAAGGGGGGTTGAGACAGGGTGAGAAACAGACAATAGGCAGCTAGGATGGGGACTTGAGTAAGCTGAGACAGGCCCTGGGAGAGCTAGAACACAGAGGGAGAGAGGCTCAGTGACGCGAGCCCTCGGGAATCTGGAGGGCAGGGAACAGGGGAGTCTGTTCCAACATCAGAGGCCTAACTGAAAGTGCTAATTGCAGTGCTTCAAAGGACAAGTGCTGGGAAGATTGAGACAAGCTTTGGGAACTTGGGGTGCAAAGGAAATCTGTTTCTCCTGTAGCAGAGCTGAGCTACAAGTGGCAACTCATTTCACTTTCACAACCCACAAAAATAGCCCAACCAAGAGTGTATGAACCCTTGAACTTGGTCACCTTTTGGGTGCCCTCCCTTGGAGGCCCTTTTGGCTAATGAGAGCTTTTCTTTGTTCTTTCTAACAAACTCTGGTTCATTACTGACTGCTCTATGGACTTCATACTTTGTCATCTTCAGGACAAGAGCCTGGAGAGAGGAGACAATTGGTTATACTATGTGAGCCAGGAAGGTATATGTATGGGTTTGATCCTGTGTCCCCCCAAGGCCTCATGTAATTTGGACAGGGCTGAGTCTGGCGTTTGTGATTGGTTTATTGTCTGGCACTTGGATTGGTGATGTGAATGGTTGCTCACCATGAATGGTGGCCCCACCACACCATGCTGCCTTGGAGCCAACTAAGTATGGACTGAAACCTCCAAGAACTGTAAGAAACAAACCTTTCCTCCCCTAATTTTGGGTGAAAGGTATTTTGTCTCAGCAACAAGTGAAAAAGTAACTAAGCAATTTGGTACCAGTTGAGTGGGGTCATTGCTGTGACTATACCTGATCATGTGGTTCAAGAACCTTTGGAAATGGCTTGTGGGAAGAGTTTGGAAAGGTTTGGAGATGTCACCTGAAAGAGTGGCACTGAAACAGCTTAGACTGTTCCGTATGGGAGATTCTGGTTAGAACTCAGAAGACCAGAAGGCTGGTAGAGAATCTGCTGGTAAAGACCAGGCTCAGGAGGTTTCGCTGGGAAGAAGGACCACGTTGAGTGTTGGACTCCACACCATGTGTGTTACGACTTGGCAGAAAGTTTGTCTGCATTCTGCCTGTGTCCAGAGACTTTGCCTAAGACTGAGTTTAAGGGCAGAGGACTGATTAACATGGCAAAAGAAATTTCAAGGCAGCTGAATGTTGAAGCAGTGGCCTGGCTATTGCTGGGGGCTTTCAGCCAGATTTATGTTGCTAATCAAGAGGAAAGAGCTCAGCATGGTGATTTAAAATGTTGTGAGTTTGGCCAGAAAGCTGTGGACTATAAAGATAGAGCTGAGACCTTGATTGCTGAGAAGGAACAAAGAAATAAAAAAGGTGGCCTGGGGCCATTCTAGGTAGCAGTGGGTCTCCACCTTTTGCAGCCTCAAGCTGGCAAAGGTGAAAGAGCTTGCTTGGAGGAAAAAGCCACAGAGTGCTATGTTCCAGAGTGGCAATGGAGGCCACACGAGGTTTCAAAATGGCAGCAGCTGCACCAGGTTTCAAATGGCGGCAGCCGCACCAGATTCCAGAGTAGTGGCAGCATAGAGAAACTTTTCCTCGCAATCAGGTTCAGAGAACTCAGTGATCCAGGCACTCGACCCCTACAGCCAAGAGAGAGGAAAGCCTGGCTACTGTTTCAGCTGATGGCGGACCTTGGTGGCACCCAGCTGGCACTGGTTTTAAGTATAAGGAAGATGTGCAGCTTCCACCCTGACTGCAGAGGGTAATGTGTAAAGATGTAAGGGTGAAGCCAAGGGTACTGTGGAAAACCCTGAAGTTTGAAAAAGTCAGGAACATGGATTGTCCAACAAAAACTGTGAGAACAAGCAGAGTGGGTTTAAGAGAGAAGCTATAGAGATTAAAACCCCTGGAAGTGCCACAGGGGTGGAATCACTCAAGCCTTTTGGAGCTTGCAACCAGATAGCTTCAGATGCTGAGTGTAGAGCTCCAGGACTTAATGTTTGCCCTGCTGGATTTTGGACTTCCTGTGGTTCCAATGCTTTGTATGCCCTTGTTTGTACTTTTTGGAATGGTAATGTTTGTCATGTGCCTTTATATGTTGGAAGTGTTTAACTTGTTTTCATTTGTACAGGGGGTTACAGTTAAGAGTTTGCCATAGATCTTGGAGGAGATTTGGGACTTGGACTTTTCAGCAATGCTGAGACTGTTAGGACTGTGGCAACTCTTGGACTAAATGTCTTTTGAATAAAGGATATACATGAGTCCTTAGGAGTCCAGGGGAGAAATGTATGGGCTTGATCCTGTGTCCCCCCAAATCCTCATGTAATTTGGATGGGGCTGAGTCTGGCGTTTGTGATTGGTTTGTTGTGTAGCACTGGGATTTGGGATGTGAGTGCTGCACCCACCCAGGGGTGGAGTGAATATACAGTGTAAGGGTGAGAAGAAGGTGTGTCTTCCTCCCTCTCTCTTGCCAGTTCACCTTGTTGTTTGGCAGCTGCCATGAATGGTGGCCCCACCATGCCATGCTGTCTTGGAGCCAACTAATTATGGGTTGAAACCCCCAAGAACTGTAAGAAATAAACCTTTCCTTCCCTAATTTTGGGCATCAGGTATTTTGTCTCAGCAAGGAGTAAAAAGTAACTAAGACAGAATAGGAAGCTACCAATTCATTAAGATCTACCAGAATGATTGCCCTTTCAGCAAGAACCCACCATGACTGCTCTATTCTTTACACTGTGAAACATAGAGTACGGCAGTGCAGGCTGCACCGCCTCAGCTCTTCTTGCCTGGATGCATCCTATCCAAGAGCTCAGCAGCTAACCAGTTGGTGGCTATGGTATGATGTCACTCTAGACAGCTTCTTTCTGCTGCATCCCATTTCTGTCTTTTATTTAATAAACCTGAGAAAATATATGATTAGTTTCATTGAAAATTTCAAAAATGACTTATGCTATGGGAGTATGAGTAGTTTGTGAGATCAGAACAAGATGCATGGGAATGATTATCACAAAGGTAAGAACAGTGGTTTCTTTATTCCATTGGAAAGTACATGAGAGAATTAAAAAAGTAAAAAGAAATCCAAAACCTTTCCCAAATTCCATCTATTAGAGATAAACACTGCCTTTTATTCCCTCGCTATTCCAAGAAGGGAAGAACCTAGAGTGGGTGAGGAGCAGGGTGCCCTGGGGTTGGGCACAGCAGACCCTGCTGCAGGGCAGGAAGCAGAGTACGATTCTCCTGAGTCAGGCTGGTGACTGTGTAGGCTTCTGCCCAAAGGCTGTGGGGCATCTGGAGCACTCTAGGAGGGCTGATGCTGTTAGACCCTTGGCAAGAGCTGATGATGTTCATTCCTGGGGGATGGAGACACCGAGAAGAACAGAGAATAATTAAGGACATTGACTTTTTCTTTAAGGCATGAACTGAAGCAATTTCCTGGAATTTAAAAAAGAATTTACTAGAAGAAAAGCAAAGCAAGCCAATAACCTGATGAACCATTAGGTGCTCAGGGTCTCTGGAAGGGCAGCTGAAAGTGCACGGTCTGTGTCCAGTTTGCACTGTCATCATGGAAGGAGGGAGCACTGGAGTGACAAGCGAGAGTAAAAAGCCATTGAAAGCCAGGAAAAATAACGAGTGTCTAATCTGTCAATGGAAAACTGTCAATCCCGAATGTCTTCATATCACTTGGCTGAATTACGCTCAGCTGAATGGTAATTCAAGCACAGCCTCTGAGTTTTTGATGAGCACTTAATTGCAAAGAAAATAAACCTTGTGGAGAAAATAGTCCTAAGAGCAACAGTGGACCTCACTGTAGTATCGCAGTGAGAGAATCTGGGTGATAGAATCTATTCAGGAGAGGAGATGTGAACCAAGAGATGGCATGTGCCTGAGATGGAAAACCCAGCTGGCGGTTTTGGAAGTGAAACTCCCTCGGTTGATTATAATAAATTTAATGACCTTGTTCTGGCCATTGCCGGAGTATACTTTCCTAGATAAAAAAAATCTGTGGTGCTAACAGTGACAAAGTTTGGTTCCTTGCAGCCTCTATCCTGCCGCCTCTGCTAAGGAATTTGTTTCTGAGATGTTGGTTCCCGAGGCTGAGTGCTGTCTCGGAGTTGGGGTTTCCGGGACTTTCCTTTCCATCCACAGCCTGGATGACTGTGGGAGGGGACTTGCTCGGCTAAGGTCAAGAGAAAGCCTCCAAGAAAGGCATGAGGTGCTAAGCCACTGCAGCGCCGAAGCCTGTGGGGCCTCCGAGGGGCTCTGGTGCTGTAGGAGTTCCGCTGTTGCACCGCAAAAACTGCGAGCTGTAGCAAGCCTGGGGACGATTTGCCTCTGCAGCTTGCGCAGCTCACAGCTGTCATAAGAAGGGGCCCTTGGATGCCGCGGAAATGCTTCTGCAGGGCAGCTCCAAGTGCTCCTCCAAGCAGACCAGAGAGCTGCTTCCTTCCGCTCGTCTCAGTACGGCCCCATCCGCACAGCTGGGGAACTCAAGACCCTCAGGAATTTGGCTCGGACCCCAGAGTTTGCCAATTCTCTGCCAGTCATTTCAGCTCTTTTTACTGCTGACCACGTGGATGGGCTCAGAAGGCAGACACGATTATCTGCCACGGTCTTCACAGTTCCTGGAAAACCAAGTCTGAAGAGCACACAGCTGCCACGTGGAAAGGAGCTTTGGCACAGGCCTCGGAGCCCTAGCTGTGACCTCATCTACTGCGATGTTCTCTAATGACCTTGTGAGTCCTGTCACTTCCGGGCATGCAGAGAGACTAAGATGAGCTAGCATGATGGCCTTAAACCTGGGCTCAGTGGAGTCTTCCCTAGTAGCTGCTGGGAACTAGAGATAGGGGACAGAGAACTGGTTTCTAGAATTTTCCATCCATCCCAAAAATGGAGGTCCATCTTTGTCTGTGAATGGTTACATATATTGGAATCCCTAAAAAGCTTTTATTTAAAGAAAGCATACATGGTTTAAATATTTACAAAAACAAGCTAGGCTGTCACCTACCTCACAAATTCTGATTTTGTGATTTTTCCAATGTATGTTAGGGTTTTGGGCATTTTGCAAGTGTTTTGTTGATGGCTGGTGTAGCAATTTCTCTACTGAGTTTTACATTCACCTGTGGAGTTTATTGAAGACTATAAAGAGCCCGTAATGACTTTTCATTCCTTCTAGGGTACTGGCTGCTGTCTCGGTATTTCGATTGTTGGCTGCCAATTCACTAATCATTGGAATGTGTAATTAGAACTTTAGAACCTGGTTCTTGTCATGACTTTGGTATTAACCATGGCTTTGAATACAGCCTTCACTCTTTTGGGAGGGAGGCAGTATATGGTCCAGTTACATGCTTGAGATATTGACCCTCTTACAAGACATGTTTCTGGATATATTGTTTTACTTCTTGTTTGGTCCTCCAGCGCCAGAGAGGCAAAAGGAGAGAGAACGGAGATAGGAAGAGGTCTTTATTGCGGGCACGGGAGGCTGCGGAAGAGACGCAAGCACCCTCTGGAAGTAACAGAGAAAAAACTGAAACAGAAACAAAAAAACAGCAACGCGCTTTTATTTGGTTTTGACAGGGGGTGGAGTTGAAGGGGCGGGCGGAATGACGTATCAGCAACTGATTGGAGGAGTGTTGGCGCTCTCGAAAAGCGGAAGGTTTGACTTTTGGGTTGGCGAGAAGAACGCAGAAGACGGTGCTGAAGGCAGGCGCTGTCCATGCCGTGTTAACTCGCACATGGGAAAAACCCGGCACTGCTATGGTTTGGTTTATCATCTGTTAATAAAAATAATATCACCTACTTCACTGGCTGTTATAAGAGTTAAAACATAAGAACTGGAAAAAGTTTAATAATTTTACATTGCAAAAAAAAAAGAGTTAAATTATGTAAAATGCTTAGAAAATAACCTGGTACAAATGAAAGTCCCGATAAACACTAGTTAGGCTACCTGGGGCGCCGTTCTCACTAATGTGTGATATGTAAAGTTTGGATGGGGTGGAAGATAAAGCCGTCACCTTGCTCATTAGTCTGTACACTCTTGGACGTACTGCTGTGTGTCCAGGGCCTAGGACAGTACCCTGCACACAGTAGGTACGCATAGTATACTTACTTACTAAATGCATTTTTCATATCACTACTGTGTAAAAACACATTTACAGACATTTATTGTACATAAATAGTACTTCACAAAATTAAAAATACTCAGTGTTAAGAGGCAGACATTAAAAATTCAACCAGTTTTAGAGAACTAACCCTTTTAGTTATGGTTCTGTCTGGAAAATGAATGAGCTCACACCGGTTAGTTTGACAGATGCGATGGAGTACGGGGATGCAGTTACAGGGAGCCTGAGGAGGGCAGAGGGCCGGCAGGGCAGGGCCAGGCAGCCCAGGGACGGGCCGCTCGCATCCCAGTACGGTGGGGAAAGTGTAAGACACGGTGCTGGTGTAGCCCCAAGGCTGGACCACCCCCGAGGGCTCAGAGCTGGGGATCTGCCCACTCTGCACCCCGCCTTTAGCTAGCTAAATCCCTGCTGCAGTCATCTGGAGAGGCAGACAGGAAGTGCAGCTTGAGGGGTTCAGTCCACCGAGGCTCAGATATGTGCACGGAAGGCCAGGGACAGATCTGAGAGCAAACCGGCCAGGCCCGGGATCCGGCCACGCTGTGTACTAGGCGCACTCTAGAAGGCCCAGCAAAGTGTGGCCCACTGGCTCCAGTCCAGTCTGCATTGCTCTTTTTGTAAATAAAGCTTTATTGAAACACAGCCACACCCATTCAATTATATATAGTCTGTGTTGCTTTTGCACGGCAATGGTGTGGTTGAGTTGTGGCACAGACTGATCAAGCAACCTCTAAAGCATGAGATATTTATTATCTGGCCATTTGCAGTAAAATTGCCACTGACTTCTGTTCTAAAAAGTCCAATCTCCACAACCACTTGCTAGGTAATCATTCTTCCCATTCCTTTACAAATGGGGAACTGGCTCAGAAAGGAATCTGATGACAAAGAGCACCATGGGCCAGACGGAAATTGGCAACTGACCTCCAGCTACTCTGTGACCCACCTCCAAGAGCTCTCTGTACCCTTTGGCCTTCCTAATTCAATGACTCAGGTGACCTTGACTGGTGCCCTACTGACCCTGTGCCCTTTGAATTCCTGTGCCTCTGCTGAAACCAGCATGTTGCTGGGTCTGATACCTGTGCAGGACAAGTTTCACCCCCTTTCTCCTCGTCAGCAGTTCCATTGCAGAACAAAGGAACTGGAGATTGTCTGGCTTGGAACTGGCCCCGTGTCCTATCACAGGAGCCATAAGAAGCATCCAGCAGCTCCAGGCTGCCTCTGTGTTGGATTGTGCTTTCCAGATAGGCAGCTGGTGCTTAAGGAACTCTTCCCTCTCTCTTTGTTTGTGTAGTCATCATAGCTAAGCAGTAATAGCAAAAGATTTGGGAGACCGTCTCCAACATAATGGAAATCAATGTTAAAATGAGAGTTGCTTTACAAAATACACAGTATAGCCAACTCCTTAGGAATGCTTCTGTAAAGCTAAGTACACCTGTCTGATGGAAAATAAGACTCCTTGAGATGGAATACTATTGCCAACCTTTCTCTGCACTGCTTGCAGATTCATCACAGGCAATGGTATTTATGAGTCAAGCTGTGTTGTTTTTGTACAACAATGAGAGCAGCAGGGAAAGCTCACAGACTACACCGAGTTTATGTTTACTGGGAATTCGAAATGATTGGGAGGCAGGCACTGCTTGCTTTTGCTCTGCTCACACAGATGGAGAGAAATTGCAGCTCTGGGAGCAATTTAAAGGGGTAAACCAAATACACGTGAGATTGGTGAGAGTCAGATTTGCATGTGATGACACACAGAAAGGACAGAGCCTGGATGTGGCATGACTTGGCTTAGCATTTTAGCCCATGCAGGTATTTCTATAATGTATGAAATGTACTCTCTTGCCTCAGTGAAAACGATTCTCCTGACCTACTCCTCTCAGGACAACGGTGCCAGTTGTGTCTTTACGGCCGGGGTGAACGTCTGCTGATCGCTGAGTCCCCGCTGTCTCAGCCATTGGGAGTTTGGAACAACCTCCCCTCCCGGCTGAGGCCCAGACCACAGAGGGCTTGAGGACGTTCTGTTGGCCCAGGGGCGAGGTGCAAGCACTTGCTCCTAAGTGGTTTCAGGGCTTTGGGATCTAGTTCCACCTGGGGGATCCTAGGTCAATTTGTAATTCCTTACATCCAAAAGTTCACAGTGATTTCATGAGAATTACTATGATAGAGCAGGAAAGCTTGGGCTTCGAAGGCTGAAAAAGGTGGGTTCGAGTGGTACCATTTATGAGCCAGCCCTGCCACGAATCTGACACTCTCTCTGGGCCTCAGCGGGAGGGGGGTTCTCTCTGCAGCAGCTGAATGATGGTCCTTAAAGATGAGTAGGTCCCAATCTCCGGATCCCAGGAGTGTTACTTTATACGGAAAAAAGGTCTGTGGAGAAATGAATAAATCAGAGATGGTGAGACGGAGCAGTTATCCTGGATTATCAGATGGGTCCTAAATGCAATCAGAAGTGTCCTTCTGGGGGGGTACTGGGGATTGGACCCAAGGCCTTCACTCTGAGATACCTTCCCAGCCCCTTTCATTCTTTCTATTTTGTGAGAATCTTGCTAAGTCACTAAATTGCCCAGGGTGGACTTGAACTTTCAATCTTCCTGCCTCAGCTTTCCAGAGCACTGCAGTCCCAGGCATGTACCACCCAGCTGGTTGCAAGTGTCCTTACAGGAAGGAGGCAGAGGGAGATCTGACGTTGGAGAGGAAGAGGGCAACGTGATGACGACGATGCGGGGAGGAGAGACGGTGGAGGGAAGGCCCATGAAGCAAGGAACATGAGAGGTGTGGAAGGGGCCAGACAAGGAGGAGAACTGTGTCCTCCCCTAGGACCAGGAGGGAGAGTCGGGTGCTGGCAGCCCTTCCTTGGCCCAGAGAAACCGATACAGGCTGCTGGCCTCCAGAATGGTGAGAGGACACATTGTGCTGCTTAGCCCCCAAGGCTCAAGGTCATTTGCTATAGCAGCCACAGGTAACTGATTGCCCTCCCATCAATCCGCGTGGTGTACAAGAAAGAATGTCAAACAAAGAAAACCATGTGTATAGTGAGGGAGAAGGATCTGAAGCAATTTAGGAGGAACTGTGTAGATTTGTTGTGGGAATAAACCCACTTGCCCTCCCGAGTGCAGGTTGGAGCCTAAGTAGTGGCCTCACTTAGTGCTTGTCATGGATTCAGCCCATCATTAATGGTGTCCCAACCCTGTGTGGTCCTCCTTTGACCTTTATGTCCTACCCCCAACAGCTGCTAAGCCCACCCAATCTGTGGCCATGTCACTCATGCCAAAATGAGATGCAGGATCTAGGACAGTGGGAGGCACAGTTTCTGATATCTAGGTCCCAGTCAGGAGCTGGCCCTCGCCCAGTCTGCACTGTCCCTAACAGGCGAGTAAGAGTCAGTCAGATGGTGGGAGGTGGCCAACAGGGAAAGCCTGAGGACTCAGAGTGGGGAAGATGTGGCAGGGAAAGCTCAGGCCTTTGAGCTAAAGAGAGCTGCTTCTTCCCTCCCCCACCCTCACCTCATGGGTGACAAGGGAGCCAGCACTTGAGGGAATCTTGGTGAGGGCCGTAGTTCCTCAGCAAGAGACCCTGTTAGGGGTCAGATTTGCATGTGGGGATCTAGAGATATAGCCAATGTCAAGACTAACTCACAGGATTCTTGGGGTGTTGGAGGAAGATTTTACACACACACACACACACACACACACACGTCCTTACTTTAAGGCTTTTCAGTGTAGGAAAATCAGTATTCCCAGGAACACAGTTCAACAGAATCATCTGAGTGATTAAAAACGAGAGCCACCACCACTGTAGCAATTATCACAGCTACGGTTAATTTCTCTACCTTTCAAAAAGTGTAAGACTACAGACCTGAGTAAGGAACTTCAAAAATTTATAAGACCTGTGGTTGTCTGTGTGCACGAGGAGATAAGAAGCTTTCTCAGAGGGCGCAGTCCAAAGTCAGAAAGGATGTGGTGGCAAGTTTGGCCCAGAACTGAAGGCCCTGTCTGAGAGCATCGCACCAGTGTCCTGGCCAAGCCTGCAAATAGCTATTGCAGGAAAGTGAGTTAGGGTGAGCTGCGAAACCTTTCTGCAGCCCACCATCCCATCCTGTAGCATCGAAGGCCGCATCTTGCTGCATCTCCAGGATGTCCAAAGAACCGTTACAGCTCATCTGGTCTTCTTCTATGGAGACCTGAGACCATGCCCAGTGGTCCTCTGCCCAAGGATGAAAGGGCGGCTGATGTCGTTAGCTTTCCAGAGATAAGATAGGTACCCAAGGTAAGCAGTTTAAAAGGAGAACAGTTTTATTTTGCCTCACAGTTTCCGTCCGTGTGCTCCTGGTTCTGTTGGCTTTGGGTCATGGTGGGAGGGTGTGGGGGAGGTGATCTGTTCACCTTATGGCAGATGAGAAACAAAATGGGTCAGGAAAGGGCCAAGGCCTCAGTGTCCCCTTTAAGGTCATGACCCAATTTCACTGACTCCGCCTTCTGAAGCCTCCACCACTTCCTCGCAATGGACACCAAGCCTCCAGCGCAGGGACCCTTGGGAAACGTCCCAAGTTCAGTTGTAACGTTCGTTCACCTAGGGGTAGTCAGAGCCTTGTCAGGTCAAATGGGGCCCTCAAATCAGGCCAGACAGGGCTGAGTGAGAACAGTAACGCTTGTTGGGGTAAGCTAAATGAACGAGGAGCTGCACATTTACTGTGGGGAGACTGGGGACGAATTCAACGCTAAACATGTTCATTCTCACCCTGTGCACACAGAGAGGGGGTGAGGGAAGGCACAGCATCCCAGAGGAGGTGGACTCTGGATCCGTGGAGACTGGGAAGAGGAGGCCGCACGGAGGGATGGTGGGCAGGCCAGAAACCGCGAGGCAGGAAGCATGGGTCTTGGACTCTCATCCTCAGGACCTGGCAGGTTATGAGGCTTTCCCCTGAGGATTCCAGAATACCAGTGACTTCAGTAGGGCTCAAGCGCCAGTTGTTCTCACTGATCTTCTGCAAAGAGCCTCGTACACTGCACAAGATTGGGCAAGATAAGACGGGCGAGGCTAGCGGTAGGTCAGTAATGACAGTCCTACCTTCTTTAGAAAACTGTGGCTAGCTAGGGTGGAGATGGAACATTTGCAGGCCGCAGGAATGGAGGGCTGACTCCCTTGATTTTTACCCTGGCTTGGGGAGGAATCCCCTTTAAGACTGTACACGTGAGACCTGGGCACGTGGCAGACACTGCCGTCTCACAGGAAATGCTGCAGAACAGAAGGTCCAGTCTCACGTGTGGCTGGGAGGCCCGGCCACGCGGCAATGATTCTGGACAGGGAGCTGGAGGAAGGCTCGGGTGAGGGCCTGGGCACTGATAGTTGATACCTGTGAGACTGTGGACAGCTACTCCCAAATTTCCATGCCTCCGTTTGTCTAATTCACTTCCAGGGATTGTGACACTCGCTCTTCTGCTTCCCTTGATCCTGATAGCACAGAGACGTAAGTGGGATAATGCCTGTGGAGTTCGTGGTTCAGGACTCGGCTGGGTTAGTTTTCTTCTATGCAGTAGCAGAGTAGCCCAAACTTAGCAGGGCAAACAACACAAGTGCGGCGTCCTCCAGCTTTTGAGGTCAGAAGTCTGAAGCCGGTTTACCGTCAAGGCGCTGGCAGAGCCACCTTCCTGGGGGAGTCACTTCCTAGCCTCTTCCACCCTTGAATGGTCTTCCAGCCTTCCTTGGCTTGCGGCCTCCTTCTTTCACAATCAAACTCCAGTAGTGTAGCACCTTCACAGCTCTCTAGGACCCTGATCCTCTGGCCTTGACCTCCTACTTCTAAGGACTCTCCTGATCACACCGGGCCCATTCATATAACCTAGGATAATCCCCAACCTCAAAATCCTTGATTTAATCATATTTGCAAAGTGCCTTTTGCCATGGAAGGTGACATAATCACAGGTTCTGAGGATTAGGATGTAGTTAGCTTTGTGGGAGGCCGTTATTGTGTAATCAGTATACTGGTTTAACTTAAATGTTTACCATCCCCAGAATAAATATCAAAAGCCTACAATCTCACTTTTTGATGGCGTGAGAATTATACGGATCCAATACAAACTGCGCTTGGAGTTTTGACCTTTTCTCAAGCTATTTATCTGCCATAAGATTCTTTCTTAAAATGCTAGGTGGCAGCAGCAGCGAGCCACAGCTCCCGGTCAGTCCTGCAGGCGTGAGGGAGAACCGGCCAGGATTCTACACTGTACTGTATTGCTATGTCAGTGTGCTTGGTAGTTTGATGTATTAGATGCATTTTTTATTTAGAATACTTTAGACTAGCTATTGGTTTTTTGGACCTTACTGCATTGTAAATTGAGAAGCATTTATAAATATAGGTCATTACCTTTCTTACACCAGTTGAATGACAAATAACAAATAGAAGGAGAAATGCCTTTTCCTCTGACCTGGATGCCACCATACTTCAACACCTTGAGGTGCCATTATGTGGGGACAGTCCAGAGGTCCATGGTGCCCACCAAGAGCAGAGCTTCTCCCTAAAGAGGAAGCAGAGAGAGGAACAGTCTCTGATGGAAACAGAGATATCTAACATGCACACTGGAGATGGCAAAGGTTCTGCAACTTAGCGGAACTGGCCATGGTGCCAGTGGGCGTGGTAGAAAGCAGCCTGACGGGAACCCAGAGGTGATGGCCAAGTGTGGAGCCTTTGAGAAGGTCTTTACTGGCACAGTGGTTAAAGCAGGGGAGGAAGAGAGTGATAGTTGCTGTGGGGAAAATGTCAAAACTTATTGCCGAGCATGTTTGACCTCACTGGACATACCAGAAATAAACTGAGCAACCGTGTCGGGGAGCTGGACCTTCTGCAGCAGCAGGTAGTGACAGGGAAGGCGAAGTGCCGTTCTTTCTGTAATGTGCCCATTCTTAACCCTGGACTGGTGTGGCCTGGGAAACCTGGGCTACAGAGTGAACACCCTGGAGGGGCTTGGTGCGCACTGGGCTCCAGGCCTTCCCTCTACTGTGCCTCGACCGTGCTCTCATGGGCTTGCTCCAGCACCGTAATCCTTCCCAGCAGCTCACCACCTGCCCCTCTCAGCACATGCTGGCATCGCTCCTCTTCCCAGAGAGCTGCCTAAGCATCTTCTCCTCTCACTGCCCACTTTGAGAGGCTGAGGGCAAGGTCAGAGTGCGGCTGGTGCATCAGCATTCGCATCACTCCAGGAGTGCTGTCGGGGCCTGGACCTGCGTTTCCCCTGTCCACCTGCGGTCAGTGGTCTGTCAGTAGTGGGATTCTGCAGGCAGTGTGTGCTCCTGCTCTTCAACTTGGCCTGGACACTGCACAGATGAACTCTTGGAGGCCAGTTACAGTCCATACTGGGCAGCTCTGTAGCTGACCCTCCAGTGTTCCTGTTTTAGTTATCCATCCTTCTTTCACCTTCCCATTCCTTCTGCAGTCTGTACTTACCTTCGGGTGTGTCAGTTCTCATTCATCCTTTCCCAGAAGTACCTTGTGTAGGGTTGTGCTAGCCTAGTTTTTTCAAAAAGCAGAGCCTGAGTTAGGCAGCTTTCATGAAGCTACAATATTGGGAGTGAGCTGGAGAAGGAGGAAAGAAACCTATAAATAATGTGCAGCATAACCCATCGCCACAGCAGGCACTCGAGGCTCAGTTTCCTGAGGAGCAATACAGACCTGGACACTGCCCTCCCCTGTACTATTCTTGTTCTTACTTTTGGGAGAGAAGTTGATCTGATTACCAATGATGCTATTTTTCAATGATTTATATCATGGAATGGATGATTAATACTCTATCGACTATTGACTCTTGTTCTGCTTAGATACCCTTGCACTGTTATCATTTCTTCTCCAAGTTAATCAATGACTTGAGATACTCAGTCCAAAGTAAGTCCAGTTCATGTGTTCAGGTGAATATTTATGTAGTTTCTCTCTCTTGCTTTCCTTTGAAGCACAAAGCAGTCTGTATTTGTTTCCTTTGGAGAAGGTTCCCCTTAGGTTGGAAAGCAGAGGAAGCTGGTATGGACTTATGTCTTTTATTTTCTAAAATTGTCAGCCCTTAAGGGTTTAGAGGCTTTGACAAGGAGTTAAAGGGGCTAAGAGGACTTGAAGCATGTCTTAGAGAAGTTTCAACATCTCTCCATGGAAAAGAGATAGGCTGGGGGGAGAAATAGGAGGAGTGCTGGGGCCCAGGCCTGCTCTCCTCTAGGGGTTCCCCAGGAGGAGATGTCTTCAGAGTGGAAGGGGTGGGTGATACATTCAATCCCTGTGTCCACACCAGTAACCAATGTTGACAGATGTCTGAGTTCCTGTCCCTGTGGTGCTGCAGAGCAAGATGAGGTGTGAGGTTTTGATGTGATCCTTAGGCAGGAGAAAGGAAATGAAAGGTAAGTCGAGGGTAAGTTTCCTGCCAGCATGGTGAAGTAGGGACTTGAAGTTTTAATTATACTGACTTATTCCGAATGAAATGTTTTTGAACTTAGATGCATACACCACACAGACATTTATTGCATATTTACAGTATGGCAGGTATTGAGTTTGACACTGACAATAAAATAGGCCTAAGACATAACCTCATTGCTTCAAAGAGGTGCACGTTTGATCAAGAAGGCAGATATGTGAGATGATTTAAGTGTAGTTATAATATGTGGGTGGGTACAATAATAATTGTCTACCAGTATTATAGAGCTTAACAACAAGGGTAGAAATAAAGAATACTGTTCTTGAAAGAGATGATATTTGAACTGAACCTTGAAGGGTGAACCTTCAAATCTGTGTTTGAAGGTTGAAGAAACCAGAGACTATTTAAGGGAAAGGGACTATTGAGGGAAAAGGAAGAGGCTGCGTGGGCAGTGGAGTAGTATGGAGAGAATCCTAGGGATGTGCATTATTTTTGTATTGCTGCATCACAAATCCATCAGTTTAAAACAATGCACAGATTTATGATCTCATATTTATGTGGGTCAGGACTCTGGGCCCAATTTAACTGCATTCTCTGCTTAAGGGTTCCATTGGCTGCAATTCCTATGGTTCAATAAGGAGAGCATTGTCAAGAAAAATTATTTTCCCTTGTAGTGCATAATCTCCATAGCACATTTTGATAGATATGCTTTTTAATTTACTTTTCTGACTGCTTACCAAAAACCATGGTTCAATGTCACTTTTTGTTTTGGAAGGAAGTAAACTATTACTGAAATGCATGACACTAACCTTGGAGACTGTATTATCATTAATTTCCCTTTTCATGAGTATTTAAATGTTACCATCTGAATAGTCATGAAAAGAACATGATCTTGACACTTTCCCAAATAATGGCCAATATCAACAAAAGCTCAGGAATGTAAATTTTGATGCTTTGCAAATCTTGAGAAACTGTTGGAATTTTCAAGTGAGACCTTGGAAACTGAGAGTTTAAACTTTTGGATTTATCTGAAACTTGTAACTTATTTTTTGTATTGATTCCAAAGACAATCAACATCCTCATAGATTGCTATCTTCTCACAATCTTCCAATTAACCTATTCAGAGCTAGCTCTGGAATACCCAGGGCTCTCAATAAGATGCAATATGATGTATTCTTGAGATTGACAATCCTAAGTTGGATTTACACAGTGCATTAGGTTTTTGTAGAGGCACAGAATCAATAGAACATATGTGCAGTTATACAAAGGGATTCATTAGGTAGGCTTACAAATCTGAGGTGGAAGGGCCATCCTGGCCTCCTGTGTGTTCAGAGGCTGTAGAATCCAAGATGGCCATCTGTGTCCTGGAGAGCCAGAGGATTAATAGCAAGCAAAGACTGGAGGCTGTAGTGTCTTCAGCATGAGTCTGCATTGGAAGGCTGAAGACTCTGTGTTTGAAGACTGAAGAAACTAGAGACCAGTAACCAAAAACAAAGCTGAAGACAGGAGTTCTTCCAAAAAAGGGAACACTTCCTTCTTTATCCCTTTTTGTTCCATACAAACGATAAACCTATTGGTTGGTGCCACCCACAACCGGGTTGGGTCTTTTGCCCTCGGTTTGCTGGCCTGCATGTCAGTCATCCACAGACACAACCAGGGCTTTGCTGTTCTGCTAAGCAGCCCTTACTCAAGTCAAGTCAACCTGTTGCAACTAACAGTCACACAGTGTTTCAGAGAAGAGTATTGGATCATTATTCTTCTGGAGATGTTATCTTTGGAATCACCCTGCAGCCTCTGTGAATTCTCCAGTCCCCAAATCGCAGGGCTACTGGAGTCACACCTGAAAGAGGACCTTGAACTTCTCTCCAGCGTTTCCATTCTAACCACAGTGCTAAACAAGTTTTCTGTCAAAAGTTTGCTAGGAAATTTAAACTCCCTGCCATTAATTTGAAAAGAATATTCACTTGTTCTAATTTTGATATCTTCTACATCTGTGGCTGTCTTATTTTTTATTCTTAATTTCAAGTGTTTTTTTCTATCTTTCCTTATAAGGTCTTATTTTTCATTACTCATCTTTTCATAAAATGATGTTTTGATTTTATTTGTCTTTTTTCCCTTTTTTTTCATATTTTCTCTTTCTCTGTCTAGCTCCAGTTAATTTTATTGTTCTTTTGCTATTGTTTTTTCTCCATACCCTAAGAATCATTAATGTTAGTCTTTGAAAAGGCAGTTTTTTATAAGCATAATTTGTAGTGTCTTACAGATTTTGCTATGAATAGTTTTATTTTAATAGTTTTGTAGATAGTTTGAAGTTTCAGTTTTAATTCATATTTGATGCAAGGTTTGAATAGGAGCATTTATTAATTATATGTTGAAATTATTAAGTTATTGTTGAACCTGTGACTTCTACAATTCCTACTTCAAAGTTTTGTGAAAGTTTTATTTGTGACCAAGGAGTTTTTTTGGACATACAAATAAGAATATTTTCTATTCATTGATGTGAGCTATTTTATATGTACTAATTTCTTACTTATGTTTTGACTTCAAGGTGTATCCTGAGTTATAATGAAGTATATTGCTATTTTTATTTCTCCAAGTTTTATTTACATATCTAGTAAGTACACTGTATGCTGGTGTGATTCAGTTATGGTTTGCATGTCCTGATGGGTTCATATGATTGGAGGCAGTGGGGCAGAAATGGAAGTGATGTGGAACACTTGAGTGGGGACAAGTAGGAGGCTATTGGGTCACTGGGGGCCCTGCCCTCCAAAGAAAGTAAGGTGTTTCTCAGGTGACCCTTGAGTCCTCACAAAAGTGTTACTAATAAAAGAGTAATCCTTACCCCTTCCTCTGTGTTTCCTGACTCACCATTGGACCCAACCTCCCCACCTGCTCCTACCATTTGACATTGGTCTTTTGTCAGAGTCTGTGACATGCTGTTTGGAATTAATATAAAATGAAATGATTAAAAAATGAAAATTGTGTTTATTATCCAGAGATGAGTGTAAGGGAAATTTGGAAATATATGTTTCAGAAAAAATAAAAATGATTCCAGATAAAAGATCTGAGGTGCAGGAAGGAAACAAAACACACAAATTGGCAAATATGAAAGTAAGTATAAAATGTACATTGATTACATAAAACACTGTCAATGTCTAAAATGGGGGGTAAACAACAGAACAAAACGCTGATCAAAAATCATTCCCCCCC
>RJWM01004334.1:62943-102843 GCA_004363535.1 Dasyprocta punctata | reverse complement strand
TTTCATCTTCAACATAGGTTCGGGCTGAGATGCAGATCAAAGAAACAGAGTCTCATCTCCACTCCTCACCTCCATTTCTAAAGATATTTTCTATTTCCCACAGCTGAAAAGAAGCACCCTCTGGTAGGGAACTGGGGATGACCCAGGAGGAAAGTGGTTTTAGGAAGATCCCTCCCCTCCTGCCTGTTTCCCAAGATTGCTCCTGTTGCAGGGAGTACCTGCTTTGAACCTGACAACCCATCAAAGTAAACAACAAAGCAACACTTTGTGCAGCCCAGGTCCAGTGGGTGATCCAGGGACAGGCCCAGTCACCACAGAGAGCAACAATACAGATCACTGAATGCCCCTCCCTGCATTTGAGTCAAGAGGGAGTAGCCATGATCCTTAGAACCTGGTACAGGAACTGTCTGTGTCTGGATGCCGGTCAGAGCTGACCAACAGAAACTGCTTGGAATAACCAGCGCAGGGTCTGCAGCTGCTGCTCTTGAGAAATAGCTGACCTGAGTCCCTGGACCTGATTCCATTCACATTCCAGTCGGGAGTGGAAAGGGTGGCTCGTGTCTCCAAGATCTAGCAGTCTTCTGCCATAGACTCAGGCCTGGCATCTGGAAAAATTGTGCAGGGGACACAAGTACAACACTGGCTGAGGATGATGCCTTAAAATCTGCCCTCAGGGACAGCACTGTCCAGAAGAAATAGAATGAAGCTCTGTGTATCATTTCAAATTTTCTAATAGTCACATTTTTTTTAGAAAGTAAAAAGAAATGGCAAAATTAATTCGAATGTTACATGTAGTTTAACCTAATGTATCCAAAATATCATTTCAACGTAAATCAATATAAAAGTTCTATTGAGATATATTTCATTCTTTTCTTAAAGTGCAGTGAGTATTTTATACCTATAGCATATCTCAGTTTGGATAAGGCTTGTTTCTAAGTCCTCACAAATATGAATATTTTGCACTTACACTATATCTCAGTTAGGAAAAGTCACATCTGTCTAGTGGCTACTGCATTGGACTACACAGTTCTAGAAGGTCAATTTACATTTCATCTGGAGAGTCCTAGCTGACAAGTGGGAATTTCAAAATTATCAGGTATTTCAAGATATCAAAGATGAATGTAGAGCTACAAGGAAAGGTGCAGAAATAAGAGATTTCATAAATCAGAGAATGTTCACCTGGTCCCACAGCTCCTTGTCAATAATACCAGGTTTTGTGCAGGGTCTTGGGAAACTCTCTAGCTGAGAGGGAAGGGGACCACCATGAAGCTGTTGACTCCTTGACCGCCCTCTGAAAATGCTCTGCTTGGATCCTGGGGAATGGAGTAGTTTGAAACAGGTCCAGATTTTCAGCTACGTGGTCCCCACACCCCATCTGCCAAGCACCAGAAGCGAGGCAGATGCTGGAAACACATCTGTCAACCTGCCCTGATGGTTTCTGGCATGTGCCCTAGCCTCTCGGAGCCTCTGCCCCCACCCTGGGGAAAGGCAGCACTCTCTGAGTTTGCAGTTCGTGGCCCTCAATGAAGCACATCCTTGGGGAGTCCCTGGAGGCAACTGCCCTAAATGTGGTCTCCTATTCTCAGGGGTGACTGTTCTGTCCACTCTGTTGCTTTGCTGATCCTCATCCCTTTGTCAAAACCCTCCTCTGAAATAGGATAGGATGGGATGGGGGCATTGATCCCAGCACTCCCACAGACTCAATGAACAGCTCTTGGAAGTGGGTAATAGGGAGAAGTCAAGTAAATCTTGATGTGGACTAGGGCCAGTACCTGAGAGGCAAGTGGCCAAGTCTGCATCTACCCCCATTTTCTCTTCTACAACTCTGTTTTGAGGATGCTCCAACAATATGTAAGTGAAGCTTCAAACCAACAGTGGTTAACAAATTCCCAGTAAAACAAAACAGAACTAATAGGGAAAAGAGGACCTGTTACCCTGAAGAGGGCAAGGCTTGACTCCAGGCTGGCCTCACTGCTCTTGGCCTGGGTTGTGTGGACCTCCATCACTGGGGATTTAAGATGATACTAACATTATGCAGATTAAATTGGGGCGAGGAGAGTTAGTTCACCTGGACGTCTGATCCTGTCCCCCATGTCTGCACCAGGTCAGCCTGGGCCGGCATAGGTGCTAAGTAAGCATAGATAATCAACTAAGTGGAAGAAAGGAAGGGAAAAACGAGAGATGGAAGGGAGAAGTCAAGAAAATATGGGGACAGAGGAGTGAGCAATGAGAAGACCAAGTGCATGAGCAGGAAGGAGTGGGCCAAGGTAGGAGCTACTGCCGCCCTGGCTATGGGGCTGCACCTCTGACTCAAGTCCCTCTCCCCACGGCATCTCCATGGCTGAGCACAGCAGGCTGGAGGCCCTGGTATATCCTGGAAAATCTTTTGGCAATTCTCCCTTTTTCCTCTTAAACCATAAAGGAGTTAATACATCAGCTAAACATGGATACCATATGTGGGAATATTCACTCCGATACTGATGCCTTTCCTCATAGATGTGTGGGTTTTATGTGTGGGTGAGGAACTCTTTGTAAATGGTTAAATATGATGTAAATGCTAATTTCTCTGCATTGCCCTGTAAAGGAACTCCCTGGGAAGTACATCTTGCGGAAGGCCATAAAAGAAAATGGTAAAAATAAATTAAGGAGAAATGCAAGTGGCAGCAGACGGTGTCTGTTTTGCCAACATGCAGCACTGTGTCCCCTCTGCAAACTCTGGCCCCAGCAGGCGGGGATTTGCGTAACTGCGGTGACAGATGCCACCACTTCCCAGAGGCCACCCGTCCTTCACAACTTTCAGGAAACAGTCTGCCAGGGTTTGCTTCAAATAAAAACATTTTTAAAAAATCACTAGGCATTTCTTCCTACTACAATTTTTTAATATGATTCTGTTTTTTTATAGTTTAGAATTTAATCTTAAAAAAGAAGAGACATAAATGAAATCAATGATGGAGATATGCTTTTAAAACCTTCCTAGCTTTTTAGTTGCCCACCCAAGCTTGTAGTAACAACTTTTTGTAAAAACCTCAAACACATTTTGGCCAAGTCAAGAAGAAGACCATAGCAGGTGTCACAAGCCTCCTTCTTTGTCGGCAGCTATGCCTATCCTGACACTCCCAGAACCAAGCTCAACTCTGGATTTTAACCACAACTCTGATTCTGTCACACACAAAAGAATTAGAATCTTAGGGTCACTCCACTATTTGTGGAATGAGTATTCATACATTCTTAGCAAATGCATGATATATGAACTGTATATATTTCTTTGATAAATTGTTTTTAAATATTTCCTCCTTTTTATTAATTGAAGAGGAGCCTCATGTATCAATGCCATTTTTTTCTGTTTTTCACATAAATTATTTTCTTGCAATGTTCGTTTGTATTATTACTCCAATATTAAGGCAAAGACTATTTTTGCCTTGTAAACAAGATTTTGCTTACAGCTAAATGAAAAGAAGTGAAGTTAATCACATTGAAATAATAGGTTTAAAAAGGTAATTCAGTGGTATTGGAATGAAGTTTAATCTTCAGCAATAGAAGCCGTGCTGAGAGAAATGGCAGAAAAGCTTGTTCTGTAATTAAATGGTATTTATCATTGGCAGGTCAGTTCCACTGGGTGAGAGGCTCCAGGACTCCACACAGAAAGGAAAGAAACTCTGCAGACAAAAAAGGGCTCAGAGCAAAGCCTGGGGATTGCAAAAGTGGGCTGGACAAAAGAGCTGGATGCAAAACCCTCCACACGCACACACATACACACAGTCAGGCTGCCCAACCCCACACATGCACATTTCAGTTCAAACCAAGAGTCCAACACAAATGGCAAGTACACCCTCCACACTCCTCTGGGAGAGACCCAACACTGAGTCTCCCTCGTCATCATTAACCACATGTGGTTGAATTTTAGAAGACCTGGGATCGCATCAGGCTGCTGGTAACTTCACTCATTTCATCTGTACAATGGGACTAAAACAGTAATAAAACACTCTTAGAGTTGTGACAACCAGTGATGCAGGTTGCAACACACCATGTCTGGTACTGTAGCTACACTCAGCACTAATAACTGCATTGATGAGCATTCAGACCTCAAGCAGAGCTAGTGCTTGTTGAGAACCTGTGGCCCGTAGAGAAGGGTAAGCTCCCAGTGATGGCCCTCAGGGATCATCCTGCTGGTGTAGTGAACTCATCCTCACAGCATCAGTCCTGAAGGAAGCCAAGGGCATCAGGCTGTGGCAGAGAAGACTAAGAAGTGATTTCAAGAGGATTCTCAAATGGCTTTCCCCAAACATGGTCCAGCCCAAGGACAAAGTGAATCACTCAACTGAGCCCTATTCCAGTCTTCTCTTTTCAGAACCTTAGTGTCCTCCTGGAGCTGAAGATCACAGACCCCAGGCAGTCTGGCTGGATCATGACCATGCCCTTCATGCATGCCTTCAGTTTGGGTTACAGTCCTGGATCTGTCACTTGCAAGGGCAGGATTTTTAGATAAATGGGTTTCTAAAATATGGGAGAAAGTGTCAGTACCCAGTGGAGATGAGGAGGAAGCTAAGGATTCAAACCAATCCCTTTCCTTCATCCTACATCTCTTTGCTAGCTGATGGCTCTTTCTCAGAGGTCATTGGCTTTTTGATTCACATGCAAAGTCTTTGATGAGATCCTTGTGTCTCTGCCCTGCCAAGCAAGAATGAGACCCAATGGAGGGTGGTCCAGGTTAAAAACTTTCCTGTTTTTAACTCTAGCCTGTCTATCAGGAAATTTGCTATCAGAAAGTTCAGGCATCCCTGAGCCTTTTTCAGTGAATGCCATTTCAAGCGGTCTGTTTGACATTTTCAAGACCCAGAGGCTCACATGGTGTTAGAAGATGCCTTAAAATCAACCTAATCTTTCATTGGCCTGTGTGAAATAAGCATACCAGCGCATTCTTCAACATCAGGGGTAACTGAGCCTGGCATTGTGCCAGCTTTCA
Organism: Dasyprocta punctata; assembly: GCA_004363535.1. NCBI lineage: Eukaryota > Metazoa > Chordata > Mammalia > Rodentia > Dasyproctidae > Dasyprocta > Dasyprocta punctata. The sequence continues at coordinate 97,880 of RJWM01004334.1, read as the reverse complement.
TCTCTAAGAAGCTTAAATTTAGGCCCTTTATTAGCCCTTCCGTTTTTATTAGTGTTCCGGAGCAAAGTGTCTGCTGCTAAAGTTATTGAATTTTCACTAAAACCTAAATACATGCATGACCCGTTTGTACTTTCATGTTCAAAAAAGTACAGACTTCCAACTGCCATCTCCTACCTCTTTCCATATCTTTCCTCATTACAGGCTGTGGTCCAAAACCAATACAAATTAAATAAATACCCCACTGAGAGCTGCACTTTGGAGAATTGTCTCATTGCCTTACAGATGTGGGCTATCTTTAAACGGCACCAACATCTTGTATTTTATTTTATATTTGGGGAAAAAAGAAGAAGCCAAAATCCAAATAGTAACCAAGAAGGAAGTATTTGCACAAGTGACTGCTTGATTTCATTTTTCTCCCAGCATGCCCTACTCTTTCATCCCATAACAGCTCTTCGCGGCTAATCTGCGCTGAAAACTCAAAGGTAGAGATATTTATTAATACAAAGCCAATGTGCAACTTGGTTTCCAGAGACCATCGAAAGTGCATAAATAGTAAATTTCACCTGATGTCTATTTATTAACGCAATGCCACTCTGAACATTTCTACAGAAAGAGGTTTTGCCAGATGGGAGATAAGTCTTATGTTATGGATATGTATAGAAGAAAATGTTTGGTTTCTGTCCTAAATGACTGACACAGGCTGTCCCAATGATTGCATTTTCCTGGGCAAATCACCAAATTTAACATCAATTACATTTGCCTTTAGCAGTGTTATAAAAAATGTTTGTTCTTTTTTAAAAAGTTCACTGGAATCTCATAGAAGCATTTCAGCCCTCTTTTCATGCAAACAGAGAGCACACTACTTTTGTAATTTTACAAGAATAACTTTGGCCATGGTTTGTACAGAATCATTTTGTGCCCTGACACTACAAATCTGACTTCCCAGCAGCTAATACATTTGATGTCAAATATTATACCCACAGACATTTGTTCTCTTATTGCCAACCAGGATCCAGTGATGCCGGACAGAAAACCAGGAACTCACATTTCCTTTATGCAGATCATGGAGAAATATAGTAGGAGGATACATGCACTCTACAAGGCTTTATGGTCCATCTATGGAACTAGAATAGGAAATCAATGGCTAAGTCCAGACTGGGGCACTGAATTCTTCCAAGTAATCATTTTTTCCTTCCTCTAGTCCCCGGCCCCTCCTCTATTGAGGTCTTAACATTGCCGTGCTCATTTAGAGCATAATTGAGACTCCACTTTTATTTCATCATCCTTCCCCTTTCATTGATCACTGCTAATTTTCTGGCTCAGTGCCATCTGGGGAATGGGTTTCCAAACCCCAGCAGAGGTGCAATCAGAGGCATTGAAATGAAAATGGGCTTGTGCTTTGACTCCCAAACCAAGTCAGCCAGTCTGAGGATCTGGCCAAAGACCCAGAGATCCCTGGCACCTCTCTGCCAACCCGCCCAGATATAAAACAATATCAGCACCAACTCCAGGAGCCTGCTGGCATCTCCGAGAGAATGACTTCAATATCTTCCCCCAAGCCCACAAAGGCACCAGCACAGTAATGAAAGTGATTCCTTTCCCCTCTGGTGCAAAAAAGTGGGTAGCCAAATGCACCTGTACCTCCACATAGTCAGACATGAGAATAGTACAGCTGTGTGTAGTTTCTCTGTTCAAGATGAATCACTGACTCTTCACTCATGCCTGAGAATACATGCCAAGGGGAGATTTTGAACCATGGATTACCAATCCCTCCCCTCCAGATACACCAGGCTGAGGGAGGAAAAATGCATAGGGTTCATGTGTCAAATACTTGATCTTAGGTGGGTTTGAATCCGGTAAGAAGGTAGCAAGACAGAAAGGATCAGAAAGGAATGGTTTTCAACACAGTAACCCATTAGAATGTCTTGCCATTCAGCAGGGAAAAAAATGGCAACTGTGAGAAATGTGATGAAATTGTCAAAATTATATACTATCAACCTCAAGTTAACCACAAGTCACACTTCCATTTGTTCTATCACCGAGGAAAACTTGGAAGATTTTCAATAAAAATATGAAACAGAGGCAGTGAAACCATAAGTAAAGACCTGTCAATGTGATATCCTAGTTATGTATATGCTTCCACCCACCCAGCTTTTCATTTTATACCCATGGCAGTAGAAGCCCAATACCAAAACTTAGAATCCATATCTAGCAAATATTCAAAGCTTTGAGAGCAATAGTGTACTGTAGTCATCTTGTACCAGCTCATAAAAGCCAATTGTTAAATTTTTAGAAAATCTGCAAGCTGATTAATGTCATGCTGGTTAATTTAGAATTGCCTATCACAGTAATATTTACAGTATAGAGATTGGAAAATTCTATAAATCAGAGCTTTTTTCTTTCAGAGAGCATGTTTTAGAAATTTAGAAACACCGCTGGTTGGAGAGCTCTTCTGAGAGCAATCTGTATGGTATCTAGATTTATTCAATCAAATTCTCATTGAGTGTTCTCAAACTTCTTAATGCCTTGATCTTCTAGTTGTCATCAGTGAGTGCTTTGCATTCTTATAAATGCCCAAAGACAGTGGGCAAGGGAAAGAAGGAGCCTTACAAATGCACACTGATTCACTAGACCCTGGTGACTCTGCTGTTTGAGTAGGTTTCCACATTACGTTCCATTTAATTAAAGAGTTCTGCTGCTCTGAAAACTTAGTTTAACTCTGGGATTCTTTTGTGGGGTATCAGTCTGTTTCATTCTTCATAGAAGGATGACTTCAGCAAGATCACACAGTGACTCCACAAGACTATAGGAGAAAGAGCCCAGCTTGCTGTGGAATCACGTGCTAAGTCCATTTATCCTTCTCTCTGCAGAAGGGAATGGGCTTGGTGGTCTGCCTTGAACAACATTACTGACTCCGAAGTTATGTCATTCAACTCTAAATCCCTGGTCTAAATGGTTTCTTGAGGGAATGGAAAGATGACATGGGCAGATGCCATTCTAATTTTCTTAATCGTGAGCTCCTGCTATGTCTGAAGATCTACTTATTTTCTGCAAGATGTGTGAGCTCTTGTCAAAGGAACAGCATCAATCCACTTGGGTGGTTCTGTAGGAATAATCCAGCCAAACCATGAGTTGTGGTATCTGAGTCACATAGACCTAGATTCAAACCCCATCTCCTGTACATATGTGCTGTTTAAACATGAGAAATTTATTTAACCTTTCTGATGTTTTGTTTCCTCACTTATAAAATGAATCATAATAGCAAATACTACATAAGATTCTTGTAACAATTAAACAAGATAAACCATGTGAAGCACTCAGCGTCATACCAGCCCAGACTAAGAACTCAATGAAGAACAGCTATTAATATTGTTATTTCCTCGGGTGATGGAACTAAATCAAGAGACCAGTGGAACAAAACGGACTTGGACTTTTCAGTTTCAGCACTAACCTAAGTTGAATCCATGCTTGGTACTGAGCTGGACATGAGATTCTAAGTTAGGCTGCTGATGAGACTGGGCTCATAAGGCAAATTTTTGTGTAGACTAGCCAGAAAGTGATCTTGCACAACTCAATGTACATTGCAATCCTTAAATCTTTTTGGTTTGAGTAAAGATACATAACATGCTGGAGAGGCAACAGTAGTTTATTTACCTGCAGGGCCTGGGCCAGGTACTCACGTCTCATTCCTCTAGAAAGAGACTTTCAGAGGAGGATGGTGAGGCTGAATTCAAAATGGACTTGTCAAGACCTAGTGCACAAATAAGCATGACCCCAAGAGAGAAAGGCCAGACTGCACTCTCATAAGATTGAATGCAGCTTTAATTAACAGAGATGCCAAAGAATGATACTACTGTCTAGGATGTTGCACACTGGACATGGGCATTAGTGTTCTTGCAAGGAACACCAACATAGGCAGAATTAGTGTGGAGTCCTACCGTAATTCATGAGCAGCCAGTGCCAGCAAGAAAGAAGGAGCCGGAGAGAAATTACTTACCAAACTTCACTAAGTGGAGAATGACACTTGTTCCTAAATACATATAGGATTCCCAAAAGAGTTGGCAGGACTTTTTAGGGCTTTTCAGGGGCAGAGTCATTAAAACATAGATGAGTTTTGTTAATGTGATTTCAGGTTTAACCTCAACTTGGAGTAACCTAGATAAGTTCAGTTTCCATATTTTGTTTTAAGCAGAATAAAGAATAAAGCAGGAATTTATTTGACACATGTTTTTGAAATGTCCTTGTAAACAGGTGGGAATATGTGTGCAGGTTGCTAGTGCTCTGTGGTGGATTCATGACTAGATGAATGTAAAAGGAAGTTCTCCCCTGTTGTATAGTGAGAATCACCTGGAGAACTTTAATGAACACCCTAATGCCCTGCCCCACACTTGGTGATTTTAATCTAATTAATCTTGGATAAAGCTGAACCTTGAGCATATCATACTGTCACCTTAAGCAGTCAGAACTGAGAACTAGTGTCCTATAGGAAAACTCCCAGCAGAAGTTGTAAGTCTCTCTCCTTGGTTCTTTCCTGGCCAATATTTGGTCAGTGGCTTTGATGAGACTTCAGGATTTGAGATTGAAATATTAGATGACTTGAAGTAAGAAAAGATCCCTAACAGGCTAACTAAGGTATCTAAAGCAACTAGATCTCAACACTCTACTTTCCAAAGGAGTGGTTCTTCTTCATAGTATGTGTTCAATAGGAGAGTGGCCAAGCAGCCTTTATACAATCCCTGTTTACAAAGCACTTACCACCTCTATTCTCACCATAATATGTGTGTGTATGATGTATGTATACAAGTTAGACTCAAAGAAGGTAAATGATTCATGTGAAGTTATTCAACTATACAGCATCCCACAAGCCCAGCCTTCAGAGAAATGCTAGGTCTTAAATCAGATCTTCTGATTCCAGACCTCCTGACTCCACAGCTCCATAGCTACCTTTCCTGAATCACAAGATTCTCCAAAGAAAGCACATGGGTAGCAAATGGGCCACAGGACCTCCAAGGATGCTGCTAGCACTGAATGCCTTTGCTTCCACTGAGGCTAAGGTTGCCCCAGACACTCACTCTCCCCAGGGCCAGGCTCCTACCAAGGCATGCCCACTTCCTAAACCGCCTCTCAGGAAGGAAATCCCAGTCATCATAAAAGGAAAATAAGGAAATAAAATCTTAATAGGATTTCATAGATGATATAAAATCTCTACAACTCTGGGTGACAGACACTAAAAAAAGATCATTTAGAGAGAAAACGCTTTCGAAGACTTCCTGTGGAATTGGTTGTCTGCAGGCACTCGGATGGTGGTCATATATAATGTTGTCAATGGGAGGCAGTGCCAGCAGAGCCTGGGCTGAATGGAGTGTGGGATCCAGGGGAAGTAACTTGGCTCATGGAAGAAACTCACAGAGTAATAAGATAAAGCCAAGACGTAAAGTCCGGTCTGCCTCTCACCCTCCTCCACATCCTTCAAGCCTTGGCTCCTCTGCTGGTTCTCCTGGAACCTTCCTTGATCTCAAAATAGACATAAGCTTTCCACTTCCTCCCCAGTACTTCTGGGGTGTATTTCTCTTACCCAGAGTTTCTCAGAATGTGTCCATGGAATATCAGCATTGTTATCAACAGGGCAAAGAGGTTCCTAAGACCCATTCCTAGAGGCAACGTGTTAGTATGTATTTCTAGAGTGGAGCCCAGACTTCTGCATCTCTGACAAGCTCTATGGACAAAGGTGGCATTTCACTCTGAAACATGACTACAACAAGGAGCCTGTCCTGTGAAGATCCAGGAGTGGCATGTTCCAGACAGAGAATGACTAATGCAAAGGTCCTGAGGTAGAAAAAAGAGTTTGGAAGTCTGAGGAGCAGCATAGGATACAGCATAGTGAAAGAGAAATGGGTGAGGGACAAGGTGGTAGGGGATGAGGTTTTCGGTAATCTCTCAGGCGCTAGTTCCGAAGGGGTGGAGTTTAGACCTTGTCCCAAGTTTAATGGAAAGCCATTAAAAGCCTTTCTGAAAGACTCAACTATTGGTCCCAATTCTTTATCCCACTGTCATAAATTATATATCCACACCTTTGCGGTGGACTTTCTCCTTGACTTTGGACTTGAGCACATCATTTTCCCTGAGCAATGGGATCTAGTAGTGGACATGTTGGGAGCAGAGGCTTGGAAAGTTCTTGCACGGATGGGCTTGCCCCTAGTACCCCTCTCTTTTCACCTTAAGTCTGAGAAGAATATGCCTTGGGTAGCCAAAGAGGATGAAAAATGTGCTGAGCAGACCTAGGGCAGCAGGCTGAAAGCAAATCTTATTCAACTCACCTAGACCTCAACCAAGCCTCAGAGACATAAGCAAGAAATAAACGCTTGTAGCTGGATACCACTGAGTTTTAGGATGACTTGTTATACAGAAACACTGTGAAAATAACTTTCCGATACTTTAAACAGAAGAATATTTGGTTTGATATTCTTGTCATTATTGTTATTATTATTGTATGAAGACCACTCCAGTAGTTGTGAGGAGACTGGATTGAGAAACGCAGAAACTCAAAAATGATTTGCAGGCCCTGTGTAGTTGGGCAAGACCCATCAGGGATTTAGATTATGGTGATAGTGAAGGGACAACACCTGAAGCGAGTAGAATCTGGATGTACTTGGATAGATAGGAACTGACAGGACTTGATATTAGAGTAAATCTGGCGACGTCAGTTCAGGATAATGTCCCTAAATTCAGGAGGATGCATGTGTTGGAAGTGGTACAACCTGCTGACCCTGGATAGAGCAAGAAGAAAAAAAGGAAAAATCAAACACAGATGAGTGTCTTCTAAATTTTTGTTTCCTGTAACTAAGTGGGTGGTAGTGCTATATAACAAAAGAAGGACAACCCAGGAGAAAAAAGGTTGATGGCTAAAGGTGGAAGGAACAAGTGGCTCCATTTGGCCATGATGAGTTTGAAGGGTCCATTAGATGTCCAAGCATACATATCAGGTAGGTAGCTGGATCTATGGGTTCAATGCTAGGTGAAGCATCACAGCTAGAGTTATAAATGAATGAACCAGCATTTGATGGAATGGCTTTGTTCAGGATGTTTCCTTTGCCACCTCTTTACTACCCACTTAGCTCCTGTCTCTCTTTTAAGATTCAGTTCAAATGTCATCTCCAGACAGAGTTAATCATTCTTACCTCTGTGTTCCCAGAGTTCACTATAAAAGTTTCACATGTTACAAAAGAGCTTGCCTTCATTGCTAGATAATAAAGTCTGGGAATCATTGCCTTCCCAACAGCTATCTAAATGCTTGGCACATGGAAGACGCTCAGTAACATCAACTTCCTTCGTTTAAGGCATGATGCTGGTGCTTTAGAAGCAATATTTCATTTTAAAGGCCCAACAGCACAATGGGTATGTTATCATTCCATTTTAAAGTTGATCAAACTGAGGCCCTAAGTTTAACCTGTCCAAAAGTTCTGCAAGTGGAGATAACATGGATTTGTGTGATTTTGCTGCTGGGGTTTTTGCCATGTTGTCTCTGCCCCATTCCTGCCTCTTCATCCCCTCTCTTACTACTTCTCGCAGCCCTCCTCCTCTCTGGCAGGGCTCCCACGCTGCCTGCGCCTCCACACAGGATGTGCTTCCTGAAGTTCCTGGTCCAGATGGCCCGCAGAAGCTGCTCCTCATAAATCACCAGGCCTTGCAGAGCTGTGCTCAGCCACTTTCTCCTCTCAATCTCCCCAGGTCCCGGTGCGTGGGCCCCATCTGCCCAGTCAGCAGAACTGCTCCTCCAGCCCGGGGAGAGTGCCTATGGTCCCCCTCCTCACCAAGGCCAGGAGCCATGGAGCAGATTCTTAGAAGCTAATGAGGGGGCTTACAGAGCACCTCTTTTAGAGACTTGGAGGTGACCCTAAGGTATGGGCCAGAAACAGAAAGGGCAGTACTTAAAAGTTCATCCCAGGTTGAGATACAAATTACTATTGAAACTACCTGCCAGCCACGACACATCACTCCTGAAAATTCAGGTTTCTTTTCTCCCTAAGATATCATCCCACAGTGCAAATAAATGTTTGTCCCCACAGAGTTCCCAAATACATTTCCAATCACAGAGCAACAACTTCAGTGACAACTCACCTGAGGCCCAGCACACCTTGGACACATCAACTCTCTTCTCTGAACTTTCATTTATTTAATTTGTAAATTGCAGATACTAGTACCAGCCTCGGAGCATTGCACATGGTCAGTCTTTACTACATAGTAGGAGAAGAAATAAAAGACACCTCAGGGAAATGTACCCTTCAAATTGAGGCAGAATTGGAGACAACAGTGACCCGGGCCCTTCTTTTACATTCTGTCAGCATCATTTCCTTTATATTACCAGAGCACAGATTGATCTGATGTGCCACTTCCCTGTCTAAAAACCTTTCAGGGTCCCACAATCACCTTTGGCAATAATTCTTTACATTTTCCAGTCTGTAACTTTAAAAATACAATATAGGACAGCATGCTTGGAGGGTGTGGCAAAGTTGGCCAGCTGTCCACCAAATAGTCATGCTCCCATTTCACGTATCATTGCTGTTGGACCATGATTAACTTGGTAGGAAATTTTCTAGTCCCTCTTGAACTGAATTACATGACCACTTCTCACCCCTGGTACTGAATGAAAGTCACATGTATCTCCTTTCCAGGCAGAGGTATTTAAAATAAGCTGCCCTCTTTCCACCTTCTTTCTCCCAGCCTGCTACCTGGAAAAAAGGGATTGTACGACCCAAGGAGATGATGGAGACCAACAGAGAAGGTACCTCATCTCTCGAATGCCCCTGTAGAACAAAAACCCATGCTACCAATCAAGAACTTACATACTGGACTTCACTTGCAGGAAAATTATTTTAAGCCAATAATATTTTAGAGTTTGTTATAGCAGCTAGAATTACCATTACCCTAACTAACACAAGGAGTGCAAGGACTCAAAATAGATTGAAACAAGTCAATATTAAAGATAATGCAACCGTGACCACAGTGTAACAATACTTTACATAATTTATAAAGGCACACTGTTTTATTTATATAATGGAGACTTTACAGTACTACCTAGGAGCTTGAGTAAACTCAGTGTCCTGGCCTTGCCCTCTTACACATTACTGAACAGCAATCTTGGCTCTTCTACTAAATACGTACTTTTGCATCTGGGCACATGACCCATGCACCCACTGGTAGCATTAGCCTGATTTCCACCTGGGCAACCACAGTCTCAGTCTTTGAGTTCCAAAACATGTAGTAGATGACCTACGCCTGGCCAATCAAACTTTTACACCCACTGGTGGCAGTGATCAGCCTAGAACAGGACACAAGACCTCTACAAGTGGCATCAACCATCATGACAAATACCAAGAGTTTGTCTGAGTGTACTGCAGGAACACAATTCATCTTTCCTACGAGCTTTAACTCTAGAAAGGTGCTGACAGCCATCTTTCAAGTACTAGGGGGAGAGAGAGCCTAAGAGATAATACTGCCAACATGCAAAAGACAAGACCTAAAGTGAGGACAGACAAATCCTGACTACGCTGACCCATGGTCTTTTCACCTATGTAAATCAATAAACTCTTTTCTTTTTCCTAAGCTCAAATAAGACTGTATTTTCTGACCTGTGCAACCAAATAATTCTAACTAGAACTCAGCAAATCCGCCATTTGGCAGACCACCTTTGGAAGATTAGGAGCACCCCGGGGGTAAACCTCTAGCTTGAAGGATGTAACTTAGACTCAAAGTCCTGTACACCCAATCTCCAGATCCTGACTCACCTCTCCCTTCCCTTCTCCCACACCATCCTCCTGGTATCCACACCTGCTATGCTGAATTCCCGGAAGGCAGTGAATCTTCTCAAACCTCTCATCTTTCCTATTTCCGTTTCCCTACCCACCATCTTTGCACAACTACCCTTCACTGTCTTCTCAGCCTTCCCCCCAAAGTTCACCTCCTCTGTAAATTCTTCAGTGAACAACACTTCTCTTAATTAATAAGCTCCCCTCTCTGTTTAAATCTGTGCTAACTTTCTTCCAAATTACATCTAGCCTTTTAAGAAATGACCCAAGAGGATTTGGCCCACTTTCAGCATGAGGTTTCACTGAAACCACTTCAGGAAGGAACATAGCACCGCAGACTTCCTGGTAAGGGGAAATTTAAACCCACCTCTGAAAGACCAGAAGAATAAAGAAAAAGAGCATCAGTAACTTGTTCCCAAGGCCTGGGCCTGAGAAACACTAAGCAGAGCCAACTGCTAAAAATAATAATAACAATATTCACACAGAAGCAGCCTTTTCTTCAGGAGGAAATTGACTCAGACCTTGTCTTCCTGTTCTTACCCTTACATCCTCCACTCCTACTGCACCAGTTCCTTGCTATGCCTTGAGCAATGAAATGTACTTCTGTTTCAGCCCCTGTATTTGTCATGTATTGCTGTGTAACAAATAACTCCAGTTGGCCAGTGATTGAAACAATAGTATTTTTTAATCACACAGAATTCCCGTGGATCAGGGATTTGGGAGCTACTTAGCTAAGTGATTCTGTCCCCAAGGTCTCTTATAAGATTGTAGTCAATGTGCCAATGCAGTGCTAGTCATCTAAAGACTGGAGGATCTACTTCCAAGGTGGCTCAGTACTGGCTGTCAACTGGAGCCTCAGCTCTCCATAGAAAGGTTAAAGTGTGCTCACAGCATGATGGCCAATATACCATGGACCAACTGATTCAAGAGACAGTAGAATAGAAGCTAGAGTCTCTCTTATGTCCTACACAAAAAGTCATATTTCCACAATGCCCTTGTCTAACAAATCATCTAAGTCACTATAGGAAGGCACTACGCAAGGTTGTGAACACATCATGCAGATTCTTGGAGGCAGAGTACCACTATTACTTCACCATTTTCTCTGATATTGTGTCATTTTATCAATTATCCCTATAGCTTCCCTTCTTATACCCTTCAAATCTTTGCCCAAATGTCACTTTTTCCAAAGACCACGCTTTGAAAAATTACAATACTTCCTCCAACCCAGAGCATTCTCCAGTTCCTGGTTTATTTTTCTTCATAGCACTTGTCATCAAGAAAATACACATAATGATTTTAATTTTAAATTTACAGAAAAGAAGCAAAGTAGTAAAGAGCTCCCATATACTCTTCACCTAGATTCTCCTAATATTTCTTCTGGCTGGTTTGTTACTGTTGCTGTTGTGTTGCATGGGGATGGATGTTGGGTTTCCTTGTCGTCACCTATTCAAATACAAACTCCATAAAAGCAGAGAGTTTCATTGATATATCTCCAGGGCTGAAAATATTGCCTCATTCACAGTAAGTGTCTAATAAATATTTGCTGGATGAATGAAAGGACTATTATAATGGCTCGAAGGAAAGCCATCACTGGCCTATGGACCTTGAAGTTCTTAACAGAACCATAGAAGGTGTTTAACGTTGACTGACCCATGGGACACAGATGATTTATAACTCAGCTAGGAAAGTTTATGGGTGAGAGAGTGAAAATCTAAATTGTCATAAGACAATATATTAAGATGACAAACCACATTTATCCTTTGTTCTTTTTGGTATGGTTTATTATTGATAAAGCAGGTTAGCTATGTGTTTGTGCCAATAAATTTATCTGCATTTGTCTACTGCATTTATCTATGCAGTGTTTGCCTGGAAGAGACTTAACAGTACTAAGTAGGCCTGAGCACAGAGAGGGGATCACATCTGTAAAGTCCATGAGACTCACACATCCTGAAATTCCTCACTGCAGAGGAGTCATTCCCTGTTCCCTGTTCCTTTTCCTCATAGAGGATGGGATGGCTGCCCATCTAGAAGGCTCCTCTTCTATCTCTTTATGCACTTGGAAAATTATCCCAACAAAAGAATCGTGGGATGCATACCTTGCTCCTGAGGTCATCTTCACCTGTGCTCAGCAAACCTTGGTGAATTCCCCCTGGTGTATCAGTGTCCATCATGGGGTCCCGAGCCCATCCAGTCTCTGAAAGCCCTCTTCACAGCTGCCTAACAGACCCTTACCCATCCAGCACTGGGGCAATAGATTGGGATGGGGAAGGAGAGCTTATCAAGCACCTGTCACAAGTCTAGCACTGGATTCAGCATCATAATTGTAAAACAAGAGGAGGAAAAGTGGATTCAAAGGAAGTTTTCAGAGTCCAGAGATAATAGTTCCTACCTTGGGCACAACTGTGAAGATCAAAGGAAGGGACATAAAGGGTTTAGCATTATGCACTTGCAAAACGCTCCATCGTGATGGTTTAAAGCAAGAACATTCTACAGTTGAGAAAAGTAAAGCATTGGGAGTAGAGCATAGGGAAATGACATGACATGAGATCATACCACTAGTATGATGGAATTGGGGTCCAGGTCTGCCTGGCCCTATGCCTCTGCAATATCCATATGTCAGCATCAAAGAAGGCCACACAAAACTCTGTAACAGAATCCCTGGGGCATCTGGTCTAAGAAGCCAAAGCCCAGATCCCATCCCAGAATTGGAGCTCTGGGGTCAGCTGTGCATCTGTCACCAGTTCCCCTTGAGACCTGAAGTGTATGAAGCTATTCTGCCTCTCCTGAACCAAATGAAAGCAAGGTTTGTGTGTTAGTCCTTCATTAGTTCGGGTGCAATCACAGTAGCACTCTCTGGGGCTGGATAAGCCAGGTATCACTCCAAACCCACAGAAAGCCTGTCAAAACCAAGACTCTTTGCATCACAACTTCATGAGACCAGAGAAGTGAGTCTTGGGTCTAAAGGAAAACAAGCTTTGACTGGTAGAAAGGCAGGATAAATCAGAAAAGAGAGAATCCCACCTAATAATCAGTGTGGGGCTTATTGACTGCTTGGAAATGTCCAATCATGCTTCCCTGCGAAAACATTTTGTCAAGGGACTTCGAATGCAAAGGAGACTTCTCTAAAGTGTGTGTCAATGGGATGACAGGAAGAGCCAAGTTTAAGGTATATGTCCATGAAAAGAGATAAGCCTTGGGAGGTACCTGGCAGACTATCTGGGGGACCTTTACAGTGACTCTGGTGGCAGATCAGGCAAGGGCTGCCCACCTGCCACATACCAATGAGCCACAAAACCCCACTTGTATCTCTACTTCCCTCCAAACCAGAAACAATCCCAGTGCTTCATCTACAGGACCTCACCTGACTCACACGAAAACTGCAAGATAGTTCCAAGCCTACTTGACATGTTGAGACTTTAAGGCTCAGAGAGTCACACAGCAGTGGCAGTACAATAGGTTCAAATTCAGACCTAAATGGCATTTTTGCTACACAGCAGTTACAAACAAGGAGCTGGGGGAGAAGCAGAGATGTTGTCTGATCTCGCCAACACCCATTCCATGGACCAGAAAATTGCAACTTAACCCAACAGGTAACTGGCCCTTTTGTCCCTGAACTTCACTCAGGTTTGGAGGTCACACAGATCCATGTCTGTTCCTGGTGTTGGTTGGAACTGGAGCTTCACACTACACAGATGCACAGTTTACTCCTTATCCTTAAAAGTTTGGTGCTTTAAAGAGAGATCCCTTCTTTATTATTTCTCTGTGGCTGCTGTAACAAATCACCACAAACTTGGTGGTTTAAAGCAACATCAATTTGTTATATTTTTCTGGAGGTCAGAAGTCCAAAATAGGTCCTGCTGGGTTAAGATCAAGGTGTCCCTTAGGCTGTGATTCCGTTTTGTTGTCGTTGCTGTTTGTTTGTTTGTTTGATTGGGTTTTTTTTTAAGACTTTAGAAAAGAATCCAATTCCTTGCCTTTTCCAGGTATACAAAGTTCATGATCCCCTTCTGCCTTCAGAGCCAAAAATGGCAGGTTGAGTCGTGCTCACATCAAACCCTCTGATGCCGACTTTCCTTCTGCCTCCCTCTTTCCTCTGACAAGGGCTCCTGTGGTTACAGTGTATTCACCCAGGTAATCTAGGATAACCTCCATATTTTAAGGTCAGTTAGTTAGTAAACTGACTTCTCCTTTTACCATATGGCCTAACAAATTCACAGGTTCAAGGGATTAGGATGTAGATATCTCTTGGAGGAACCACATTATTTTACCTCCCATACCCATAATCCCCCACTCACCTCCCCATTATCTTGGGCTGCAAAGCAGAGATTAGCCTGTGGAAATGGCTAAGTCACCAATCGCCCCTGTCTTTGAGGGTCTCTAGAAGAATGCTTTGCTACCTCATGCTTGGCCCTGCATGCAACTCTGCCCCCAGGCTCAACATTCAAGCTCAGTTCTGTGTTTCTGATTCACCCCAGAGATCCCCAGTAATACCAGTCTTCCAGGTTTCCTGCTTCATCCATTCAGCCCTTGACTGAGCAAAGTTCTTGCATGTGTTTTTTTGACAGACTGAGCAGGACGTGCCAAGTAATTCCATGTATTTCCAAGTATTCCCTACAAGCCCAGCCTTCCTCACTACCAACATCTGGCACCAGAGTAGTACCTACATTACAACTAATGAAGTACATTGCCATATCATTGTCACTCAGAATCCATACTTTGCATCAAGGTATTGTACATTCTATGGATTTTGATAAATGTACAATGAACCATATCCACCATTATAGTATCATACAAAGTGGTTTCACTGCCCTAAGCAGCCTCCGTTCTCAATCTCCAACTCCAAACCCCTTGCAACCTTGATCTTTTCTACTTTTTGCATAATATTGCCTTTTCTATAATATGGTATAGTTATAATGATAGACAATGCAGCCCTTTCAAATTGCCTTCTTTCACTTAGTAATATGCATTTAAACTTCCTTTGTGTCTTTTCATGGCTCAAGGGCCCAATTTTTAGGGCTACATGATATTCCATTGTCTAGATGTGCCACAATTTATTTCTCTATTCATTTACTGAAGAACACAGGGGCTGCTTCCAAGTCTTAGCAATTAAGAATAAAGCTGCTTTTCTTGTATTTTTTAAAACCTCTATTATTATTTTCATTGTTGCTGCTGTTGTTAATGCAAGTTAACAATAAGAAAAAAGTTCTTAATCTCTGCTATCATAAAGTCTTTTGAGGGAAGCTTTTCTGGGAATCGAATCCAAAGCCTTCATACCAAGCCCACACTGGCTGCAACTTGTGATCCTTCTGCCTCAGCCTTCAAGTTGCTGGACTGTAGGTATGTGGCACTGCTCCCAGCCCAAGAACTGTTTCAGCTTATACTTTTTTCTAAAAGAAGATCATACTATGAACTTCATTCTGTGTTTATTTTCCACTTAATCAGTTGTGAAACATCTCAACTATCTAGAAGATATGGTCCAATTCACTTGTAGCAGATATGCAGGGTTCCTGGAGGGATGTATAGGGGCTAATTCAACCAGGTCCCTTTGGATGGGCACTTAGATTGTTCCAGATGATTTCCACCTGCAGATTCTTGAGAGATGGGTGTCCCCACACCCACAGCCCAGCTCTTTGGGAGACAGAGGAAACCTTAAAGGAAGAAGCACTGGTCTGCAGGAGCCAAGAAGGTTTCCATAGCGTGGTTCCTGTGACATCAAGAAAGGTGAAGACTGGACAATGTTCAGGTAAGTGATGAGAGTTAGATCTCCAGGCCCTTATCTGACCTCAGGCATTTCAAAGCTACTAGGGGAGAGGCAGCAGCAGGAAAACCCAAAAGTCACCCAAATTGCTATCTATCTGGTGTGTGTATTATACTGATACATTACATCATTCTCAGTTTCCCTAATACAGTCCTGCAAATAGCTTCTTTCAGTCCCATTTTAAAGACAAGGAAACTGAGGCTCAGAAATCTCACTTGAAGTTGAGTCACTGATAAATCACAAAGCCAAAATTCCAGCACTGTTTCTGAAGGCCTAAGATGGGTCAATTCTCCTAACTAGAGGGGTAGCCCAATCAGCCCACTCTGTGTGTTAAAGGATCTGACTGCTATCTGAAAGTCAGCTGACTCCCACTAATCAAAGATCCCCAAATTGCCAATGGTTTCTGCTTTGAGGTTTTGCTGCCTTTTTTTAAATTAAAAAATAATATAGGGCAGTGATAGTGATTTTAAAACCATTCAAACTGGAGCCAAAAAAAGAAATCCTCAAACCTTCAGACCCACTCTCCAAAGGTAATCTACATGACTAATTTCTAGGATTGTTGCATATATTTTTCTATTTATTCTCAGGGTTTGTGAATATATATGTGCAAGTATATAATAACTGCTCTGCTCACTACCTTCATTTTTGTTTGTCTATTTTATTGTTTATGTTTTGTTTTGTATTACTAGGAAATAAATTCAGGGAATTCCCATCAAGCCATATTCACAGCCCTCTCTCCTTTTTGAGACAGAGTTTCACTCAGTCACCAGTTTGCCCAGGCGGGACTTGAACCTGTGATCTTCCTGCGTCAGCATTCCAGATTTCTGGGATTATAGGTACGCACCTCCAGGCCCATCTTGCTCACTCCTGTTTACAGCCATTCTCTATGTATCAGATACTTTTAAAAACATGGTCAAACTTTATAATTACTATATCCCCACTTGAAAGATGAGTAAACTGAGGCTTAGAGAGGCTAAGCCACTTGGCCACGCTCACACAGCAATCCTGAAATTCAGAGACCATAATTTTACAATACTTATTGCTTAAGAAGAAGGGTGACTGAGAAAATTGCTCCATATCCTTGAAGCCAATGACCTAGGATGCCTAAGGTCAGGGGATGAAGTCATCCTTCCACATCCGATAAATGTAAAGCACCTGCTGGATGCTAGGCAGTTTTTCCCTTGGTACCTCAGGACCATACTAAGTAAGAGTGGTCCCCAAGGTCAATCCTTAACCCAGAAAGATGACCTGCACAATGACATCAGAAGCAGTTAGAGGGGAGGGAAATTGGTGTTGGTTCCAGTGAGGCTGCAGGGGGGCTCAGGGATGAGACATGTGAAGTGGCTCCCTTCCCATTATTTCTTCCTTTCAAAAAAATGCTCATAGCAAATCTATCTGGGTCACAGGACCAAAATAAACATCATTTGAATAATGACAGCCTTGGAGGATGGACAGGAAAATTACCCCGTGGAAGAAGCAGAGCTGAGCATGTCACCAGAAGCATCCACAGGATGAAGCAGTCACCTCAGTGCCTCCCAGTTACACTCACCCTCACCCCAGCCCTTGGCTCAGTGCCGGGGAGAAGGAGACAGCATGACACAAATAGGAGTGGGGGCCACAGGCTGACTGTCAGGGGCTTCACTGTGGCTGCTACAGGAGGCAGGATTTGAATCTAGATCTCTCCAACCTCTCTCCCCCATCCCTGCTCCGGAGAGTCATCTGGAACTATGACGCACCTCAGAGGGAGGCTGGTGACTCACTTGGGCTCTTCATGGCAACAAGTGACCCCCATTTCTAGCAGTGGGATGGTTCACCTGAGCCAATCACACTCCGGTCAACCCCGTGTTTGGCTGGCATCAGATGTGATGTTACTTTCCAGATCACAGGGCACAGCCAGTGGCAGCCAGTGGCCTCCAGGAAGTGTGACCCCTGGCCACAAACAGCCTCTGGACCAGACATGTAAGACTGGGGCCCCAGCTCTGCTACTTGCTGGTCAATATTCTTACCCTATCAATCATCACCTCCTGAGCACGTGGCCCCTGCCAGACCCTCTGCTTGGTACCTTATATGCAATATTTCATTCTAACACCATGAATTAATAGGTCTTATTATTTTCCCCCATTTTAACACATGAGAAAACTGAGGCTCAGATGAAATAAAAAAGAACATACAGCCAGTGAGAAGCAAATCCTAGACTTAAACTTAGGCCTTCCTGACTCCAAAGTTCATGCTGCATACTCAAAAACCACTGAATTACACAGCTGTTGGATGAATGAGCCAGCAACAAAGAGCAGAAAATCCAAGTGCAACTCCCAGCCCTGCCCCTTCCTGCATCCACCTGGGGAGATGATCCGATGTCTCCAAGCCTCTGTTCCCCCAGCTGTAAAATGGGTAAGTGTAATCCCAAGAGGGTCCGATGAGACAGGTTTACATGGGACAGTCACAATAGGAGCAGACTCTGAACACTGCCAGTGCAGGCCAACGAGCCTCTGCCCCTCCCGCTTCTCTCTGTTCCCCACACTGGCCAGGCCCGAGGCTGTGCTGGCTGAGTGGACCGGGCGCGGGCATTTTCCCCTCTTGCTGAGCGATGCGGATCCCACTGAGCCTTCCCACTCCCTTTGTGAGTGTTTTTCATGACCTGCTGCCAACAGCTCTTTGCTGGGCGACTGCCACCATTTACCCAGCACAAGGAAACTGCCTTTCTTCCCCCGTTTAGGGTCTGGTTTTAATTTCTACAGTATTCTCTTTAATAACAATGCCTAATTAAAACATCTGTTAAAAAGTCTGTAACATTAACTTTACAGGGAGAATTTAATAGAATTATATTGGAATTGCAGGCATTTAACGGGCTTCCTAATTAGGCTTTTCTAAAAAAAAAAAAAAAGAAGAAGAAGAAGAAAAGAAAAGGAAAAAGAAAGAAGCATTCCACAAATTAAAATTCAGCCTTTTTTTTTTTTTTATGATAACATAGGTTGATGGTCCAGTGGCTGAAGAGGCTGGAAGGGAGAAAAAGCCAAGCTAAGCCAGGCTAATAAAGTCTGTAGGATGGTAGAGAGAGTGAGGAGGGAAGAGGCATTTCATGGCAGGTGTCATCCTAGGAACTCTCCCATTCATAATGTCCTTTATAGCCTGGAAAAAAACCAGGGTTTTGTTAGTATTATTAGCCCCTCTTGACTAATGAAGAAACTGAGGCAGAGAGGAAAGTAATTGGCTTAAAAATCACACATGCTTACAGTCAGAGAGTAGCAGATCATACATGCACACAGGCAAAAAGCCGCAGATCCTTCAAAGCATGTGCTCTTTCCACTGCTCCACACAGCTGCCAAGCACTCTGAAGGGCCCCCAGTCTCCTCCCATAACCATCCTAGGTTTCTTGTTGCAGGGCTGTCATCAGCTTAGCAGTTCTGCCTGAGCTACCCTAACCCTGCCCGTTACCCTGCAGGCCATTAGCACCAAGCTGGGACATGTGATAGGGTAGGCGCACAGCCCAGTGCCAGCTAGGGAACATTCCACAGGGGAGGGGTCAAGAGAGAAATGACCAAAGTAATCCATAAGGGCTGCTCCCAGGACCAGTGGTGTAAACATCAGCTGGAGAGAAATGCCGATGTTCCAGTCTCACCTGGATCTACCGTGTGAGACTCTGTGGGTAGGGCCCCGCATTCTGTGTGGTAACTCAGATGCCATTAAAGTTCGAGAACCATGATCTAAAGAATAGGAGCCCTTTATCCTCTGACAGGTGCCCTGGTCCCTCCCAAGCTAGGCCTCAGAGCTCTGACACCTCAGGGAAAGCCTCTCCCTATATGATTGTCCCTAGCCCAGTCCCTGTCCAAGTACCATGGGTAAAGCCCAAGGAGAGCTCCTGACTAGAGGATGGCCAGTTAGTTACACGAAATAGAGGAGGGACTACTACCTCCAATAATGAGAAAGACCAATCCCAGTGATGTTGCTGCCCCTTCCTAAAGATCCTCTGTCCCCTTTCTGCCAAACTTGAGTCTCAGAAGTGGCCCCCAGATGGAGACAGGGAAGTACAGACTGGCTCAGGCTACTCGAAATGCGACTAACCCTACCCAGGATTCATGTAGAAGCTCCCAAGTTCAAGGAAGAGGAGTTGTCTCCAGTTATGAGTTTCGGATTTCAGCATGCCTCTGTTTCCTCCAACTCCCTGTGCCAGCCAGCAGCTGATAAAGATGCTAAGCCCTGGGTGGATTTAAAGACAATTAAGTCCAAACCTAGATCCTTACAGAGCTTTCAGTTTGAGCAGAGGTGAGAGACAGACAGACTGAGAGACTGACAGACACAAATTAAATTCTCATAGCAGGTTTACTGAGCTCTCACACACGGCATCTTTGGGTCATCTCATAGGGCTGTGTGAAGGGTGCATTTTTGTCCCAATGAAGGAGGCAGTGGAGTGCAATGGATAGATCGTGGATTTGGATAGAGACAGAGTTTGAAACGTGACTCAACCACTTCTTGGCCACATGATCTAAGACAAGTGGCATTTTCTTGCTTAGCTTATTTCTCATTCTGTAAATGTTCAAGGGATACAGCTAATCCCTGAGTTCACCTGGCTCTAAATTCACAAAGGAAGTGATGGATGGAGATAGCTGGTCAGTATCTTCCTTCAGAGTAGAGCCCAGAGCTAGCAGATACCACCCAGGGAATGGAGTGGGACCTTCTCCACTTAAACAAACCTGCTCTCTGTGTCTGGAGTCTAGACACAGAACCTTCCTGTGAAGAGTAGCTGGTAGATGCCCAGACCTGTCTTTGTGCCCTGGCTCTACAATACTGAGTAGATGCCCAGCCCTGTGGTCCTACTCCTTTGTTCTTCCAGACTGAAAGGAATGGACCCCTTAGTTTCTTCAGTATACCTATGAATTCTGAAAAGGTTTTCTTGAACACCAAGTGAGGGCACTAGAAGTAAACAAGAGGAGAAACTCTGGAATCAAGCTGATCTGCCTCTTACTAGTTGTGTGACTCAAGCAAATTAACCTTTCTGAGCCACAGTTTCCCCACCCATCAAATGGGAACAATAAAGAGAAGGCTAACTATAAGGTGGCTATGAGGACCAAAGAAGTTACTATTTGCCATGCACTTAGAAGCGTGGTGAGTGCACAGGAAATGCCATAAGTCTTTTTTTCAATATAATAAATGAAGGTGTGAATCAACATCTAAACTCTGCAACATCAGTACCTACAGATTCTCAGGACTTAAAGGGGCCCCCTCTGCCTATCTCCACCCTGGTCCCCAGGACCTGACACCGCATGGTTGTCTCTGGTCAGAGTCATCTCTGCTCACACAGCTTGGTCAATTACATGAGCCTGTGCAAGACCCCCGTGGGAAGGAAGTGGGAAGCCCCCACAGGGTCCCGGGTGACCGCTTGGGGAGGGCTGGAATTCACAGTTCAGCGCGTGGGCAGATTCAATGGGACAATCTCCTGTGTGATGGCTTCCTCTGTTCAATTACTACTAAAATTCATCAAACGGAACTGAGAGGTTTTAACGCTGGTAATTGTGGAGCAAAATGCTCTGTAATTGGTCTCACAGATGAAAGTGGGGAGAACACCACTGACAATGAAACTGCCTTTGCCCATGAACATTTCAAGAAGGATGATTCCCCACAAGCTTCTCAGGAACCAGCCCCTGCCCATGGACCCCCTCCCATGTCCGAGACCTCCACATAGGATCTCCCCAGTGGGGGGACTCAGGCGCCTCTCTCTGATGCTCTAGGGCACAGAAATGGGCGCCTTGTAGAGCCTCTATTCCTGCAGAGCCTCCAGCCTACCTATCCTGGATCCCTAGGCTCTAGGAAGCCATTTACTTGCTCACTGCCTTAGCTGCAGGTCAGTTCGCACCCTCAAGCCTTTGCTCCTAGCAGTCCCTCTGCCTGGATTCCGTTCCCCCACTTCCCACTCACATTCCCTTCTCATTTTACCTCGGTAGGTACCAGCTACAAGCAACAATCTCGGGCTTCTATTACAGTCCTCTCTATTATAGCCCAGCTGTGCAACTTATTCTACTACCATTAATAAAAATTGGTACTCTAACAAAAAAAGGGAGAATTTGAGTTTCAAAAACCAGCAGCAGAATTTCTATATGGGAATTTGTCTACCAATACAACTGCCAACAATTCTCCCACTCCTATTTACCCTGCTGCTCCTCCCAGCAAAAAGAAGAGTCTATTTTCTTTCCCTTTGAATCTGGGCTGGTTTTGGGATATGTTTTGATCGACAGAATACAGCAGAAGTGACAATGTTCCAGTTCCAGGCTGGCCTTTAAGAAGTCCATCCATGGTGTTAACGGTGCACACCTATAATTCAGCACTTTGGGAGGCTGACAGAGGAGGATAGAAAATTCTAGCCCAATCTAGCAACCTAGTGACTTTGCAAGACGCTGTCTCAAAATAAATAAGAAAGAGGCTGGACAGGTAGCTCAGTACAAAGATTCCCAAGTTCAATCCCCAGTTTCATAAAAAGGAGAAGGAATTCTGAAACTTCTGCTTCTGCTCAGGCAAACCAGATGCTACACCATGAAACAATATGGACTGAATGCTGGATCACAACAGCTGTAGAGAAAGACCTTGAATGATGCACCCTGCTAAATCTAGCCTGTACTACCTAGAGAAGGAAAACCACATTGCTGAGCCAAATCAACTCACAAAATCACGACAAATAACAAATGGCTGTTATTTTAAGTCACTCAGTTTGAGTGGATTTGTGGTAGAGCAAACACTAACAGCTACATTCTACTAAGCAGAAAACTTTTCCTTGGAAAAACACTCTGATGAATTGTTAGGTTTTGTTAAACACAGGGAGGGGCATATGGCTGGGATGTGCTTAGTACTCACATTAGCCAGCTGAGAGTCTTGTAGAAAGTGAGGCTTTACATCCAACTCCCAGACAATCTGATTTTGCTGGGTGGGGCCCAGTAATCTGCATGTTTGACAAATAGCCCTGATGATCGTCCTGGGTACAAATATCTGGAAGCCTCTGGTGGGGGAACTGCATGAGAAAAGTTGTAGATGTTGGGAGTATGGGAATGGGGGTTCCTGGAGGGAAAACAGAAGGAAGAATGGAGAAAGCAAGCAAGAGGAAAGTTCTAGGGCTGCTGGGATGGCTTTACAAAGTGACATGCCACTGTGCCTGGACTTCTATGGAAAGTCTTCCAGAGCTTTGGGGAATGATGGATGCATGCATTACCTTGATCATGGCAATAGTTTCATGAACAAATAATTACTTGTGAATGTTTTTCAAAGTACGCACTTCAAACACATGCAATTTATGTGTGTTCATCACACATCAATGAAGATTTTGGGAAAAAAAATAGTAGTATTCCAAATACAACTATCCCTCACAAAAAGGAATTTGATAGAGTGCTTGTCTAATTGAGCTAAAATGAGAAAAGAGATAACATGATGGGGCAATAAGCATGAGTCAAGCGTGTCCTTTTACATATCTTTACCCTCTGCTTTGGGGTCATTTTGGGGTCTGGACAAAAGGGATGGGAATAACAGCTAAATTCTGAAAACAGCCTAGATACCTATCAACAGAAAACTGGATAAAGCAAATCTGGTGCATATATACACATTGAAGTATTACTCACCCATAAAGAAGAATGAAATCGTGTCACAGGAAAATGGATAGAACTTGAGGTCATCATGTAAATGAAACAAGCAAGACTCACAAAATTAAGTATCATGTAACTTATACTTGCTCTTTTACAGTCAGCCCCCGACTTATGAACATTCAGTTGCAAACTTTCACAGGTGTACTGTATAAGACTCACTTTGTTGGCTTACAAACAAATCTGACTTACAAACCAGTCTCCTGGAATGGAACTCATTCTTAAATTGGGAACTTAACAAATAAGAAACCTAAAATATAAATAAATGAATGAATATGATAAAGGACAGATGTTTGAAAACTGCCTCTTGGAGACAGGGGAGGAAGTTGAGGGAGAGGGGATAAAAGGGCAAGAGGGGTAAACAGATTGAAAAAGATCAAGACATGTTATGTGTTTGTACCAGTTCCCCAAAACAAACAACACTATTCTGTATTGCAAGCATGCACTTCAAGAAAAGAGGAGTAAGAGAGCAGGAAACAGGAATGCGGGTAACCAAGCAAAGATTTGGGAAATGGGAGCACTCAATGGAAATCGGTGCTCCAAGTGCTCCCTCTAACTCAGTTAAGCAGACATTTTTTTGTTTTTGTTTTGTTTTGTTTTGTTTTGTTGTTTTGTTTTGTCCTTTTGAGACAGGATCTCACTATGCGGTTCAGACTGGCCTTGAGCTCACTTTGTAGCCCAGGCTGGTCTGAACCTGCAACAATCATCCTGCCTCAGCCTCCCGAGTGCTGAGATTTCAGAAGACAGCCATATTTTACAGACAGGGGGACAAAGGTTTTGGCAAGTTACCTGCCTGAGGTCATTCTGTAAATATAAAAGGCAGACACTGTTTTGGAACCTAGGAAATTTTGCTCTGGGGCCCATGAACATTACTCCTTCTGGTCCTTCTGCTGTAGTGAACGGGCAGCTCAGTCTATCTTATTTCAAGATCAGCACAAATACTTAGGGCCAGAGGACTACAGAAAAAACAGGCAGCTATAACCTGGTCACACTGTGTTGACAGAAGGCTTCCTGGGTCCTTGACGCCAGCTTTGGGACATGATCTGTCATTTAATTCTCACAACAATACCTGGCAACAAATTTTTTTTTATTTTTTTTATTTTATTTATTTTTTTTTTTTTTGCAGTACCGGGAATCCAACTCACAACCTCACAACCTCGCACCTGCCAGGCAGTCAGGCACTGAAACCACTGAGCCAAACTCCCAGCCCTAGTTTTTTGAGACAGGGCCACATTATGTATTTCAGGCCGAGCCTTGCTCACGTTGTAGCCCACACCGGCCTGAAACACACAATGCTCCACCTACCTCAGCCTCCCGAGTGCTGGGATTAAATGCATGTGCCACCACATCTGGTTCCTAGAAACAAATTTTCATTAGTCTCATTTTACAAATCAGGAAATCAAGACCCAGAGAAGTCAGTCAATTTGGCCCAAATTACCCAGTCGGTATGTAGTGGAGTCAGGTTGAAACATGGACTGGAGCTGGTTACCAAGACCAGCAGTGTAATATGCATCGACTCACGGGGGATTTTGCTTAAACACAGTTGCTAGGTCTGCAGTGAGGATCAGGAGATGTTGTGCTATTACCATTGTTGACGTGCTGTATTCACTACCTCAAAGACAAGGAGGTATCTCACGCTAGTAGAACAGTTCCTTTAGGTTACATGTGCCAGCAGGAGGGCTGGCAGCCTAGAGGTACTCAGTAATGACATGACAGGAGAGAGGAAGATGAGGGAAAGGAAGAAGAGCAAGGTGAGAGGTGGGAGGCTGTCCCCTTTTGCACACACCTCTGCCTCCTTGCAACACCAAAAAGACTCACATTTCCAGTGTTGTCACCAGCCCTGCTATAGCTGGAGACAGGAGCCCCAAAGACATAAGCTATCAGCCAAAGGCCACAGGGCACCCATCCAACACCCAGTCTGGCTCTTCTGCCCTGAAGGAAGCCTGGCTCGCTGATTCTCACCCCTCCCTGTGGCCTGGGCCTAGCTGGGAGGCAGAAAGGACTCTCCAGGAAACACGTGGTTTTCCTCCCCACCCTAAGCCCTGCTGTGAACCGCAGCTCTCCCTGCTCTCAGCCCTGAATCGTGACGTCTCTCCATACATGGGACAACCCAGGTGGTCTGTGGCTGGAGAAGCTGAGCCAGCAGAGGGGCCCATGCCAGGTGGAGGCTGTGTGACCACAGGCTGAGAATACAGACACGCACAAATGTCACACACGCACACACACACACACACACACACCACACACTTTCCCATGGGAACTCAGCCCAGCCACTGCCCAGCATCATCTAGAACCACCCTGACACCAACTTTCCCAGGAAACCTGGATGGGCGGAGGACACAGGAGTTGGTGTGAAAAGCAACCAGAGGCGCCAAGGTGGAAGAGAGAAGCTAAGGCTAGTGTTTTGTGAATGAAGTGTGAGAATTCTGCTGATCTTAGCAGACCAACTACCTCCTGCTCCACTCTCACAAAACCCGAGGGAGGAGCTGGCCGGACCTGAGGTCTGGGTTGGGGAGGCTGCTGCCCAAAGCCAGTGACAGAAGGACAGAGAGGCATGAAATGGGGAGAATCATCAGAGGCCAAGCAGGAGAAGAGAGTTTCAGACACCAGGAGAGACTTACCAGGCTAGGGACAGTCCCTGCCGAGCACCTGCTTCAGCAGGTGCAGAGGTTCTGGCCTCCATACCCTAAGTGCAATCGATAACTTCTCATGATCCCAGCCAGATGGCAAGAGGTGGGTGGGGAAGCCATGAGACAGCTGCTAACATTGATAGGGCCAGAGACACCGTGCCCAGCAACTACTACACCCTTCACATTATTGTTTATCACTATTTAGGAAGTAGCATGTGCCCCCCACCTCGGCAATAAGGAACTGCCCAGAAAAATCCGGCAGGCCCCTGTGCAGACCAGCTTGAAGGAGAGCCTAGTCTGGGGGTCCCTGGAATGTGAAAGTCATCCCTCTCTGCTCCCTCTAGGACCCCAGCTAGCCCCTTCTTTCTCAAGCCCACTGTCTTTTTCACACCTCCCAGGCCCGAAGCTAGTGGCCACCATCCAGCCCAAAGCAGAGCTGGGAGGCCCTTTGCAGGCAACGAGGCCCTGTGGAAAGCAGGGCCCACCAGCAGTGTTTGCTCTGCAGGCCCCAGAGGCTCATTCTCTGCCACTTAAACCACTTCATCATCAAAAACGCTCTCCGGGCTTCCCAGATGTCAGCGCAGATCTGCACTTTGTTGCCAAGTAGGCAGAAGAATTCTCGGTTGAGGCTATTTCTCCCCCATTTGGCTCCTGGTGAGCCAATTATCCCAGCTTGATGACTCCTAGGGGCTTGTGCTGGATTCACCCAAGGGTCCTGGCACAGGTGACAGACTTGGCCCCCTCACTTCTCACCCAGCCATCACCTGGAGGAAACAGGATTAAGGCCTGCAGCCTTTTTCAACCTCTCCCAGCTGGGACAAGCCTAGGATCTCCCCTGCCACTCTACCTCTCACCCCATGGGCTGCGATTCAGCATCCACCTCACACTGAGCTGCCGAGATGTTCAGGATCGGGGAAGGCCACTATCCAGGGGAAGCGGTCTGGAGAGGCCAAGCGCCCTTCAGCACAAGCCAAGACTGCAGTCCTATCACCACTGACATCACCAACCCCTTCACCAACACCACTTATCAAATACTTACTGTGTGCCAGGCACTGTGTTAAGTACTTTGTATGGGTTAATTCCAATATTTCCGCCGTCACAACTAAATTATGAATAAAGAACTATTATTTTCCTGGTTATAAAATAGTGGGTATGGTGGTAGGTATTGGGAAACTCTTTCTGGAAACACACAATGAGACTCAGGACTGAGGAGCATCAGAACTGAGACTCCCCACTGGTCCTGAAGCCGGAGCTCCTGCCTAACCCTGCTGCCCCATCTGCTGGGATGAGATGTGGTCTTATATTGAATCCAGAAAGATCCCCAACCTCCAAGGATGCAGCTGGCAGCCACAGAGCTCAGCCTGTCCTGGTCTCTTGGGCTCAGACACTGGGCCCAAACTCTCCGACCCAGGGCTTCTATGTCCCTCCTGCCCAGTGGACACCTTGCACACTGGTGCCTGGTCTCCTGGAACCGGTTCTACTTGGTTCCTCGTTGAGCCCATCAGAGGCAGGGCTGGAGGAACACTGCTCCTTAGGTGGCTCCTCCCTCCTGCAGCGGTGGGGAGATTATAGGGCTGGTGGGAGGGGTGCCAGTGGCAAGGTCAGCCCCACTGAGCTCCCAACCAAGAAGCAAAGGCCCAAGTACCAAAGCAGCGGGGCACACAGTGACTTCAGTGTGGCCTGGGCACTCAGAGATCAAAGCTGTGGGCCCAGTGAATACTGTGAAGGGGTAGAACCCTCTGTATTGAAGTGAGACAGGGCTACAGGCTTGTAAGATGCAACTTTGGGCCAATTCCTGTGCTGCCCACTGGTGAGAACAGCAGAAGTATTTAGAGAGGCTTATTCTCCTTCCACCAGGGCTGCCAGAAACACATCTGGAGAAAGTTGAGGGAAGGTGGAAACCAGGGTCCTCCAGGGTGATGGCAGGACCGCCTGCAGCCCTGCCAAGATACTCGTATTTCAAAAGTTTGTCTAGCAACACCCTGAATATCTACTCACATCCAGTTTTGACTTGACATAACTAGCCAGGGTTTCCAGGCCAGCAGAGTGACCCACTAAACTGCTAGAATTTCTGCCTGGGGCAAGACTCGGTGTTTTAGGTAACTTGGGTGACCTGAGAGCAGCTTGTTGAAATGTTAAACATAGCTGGAGAACACTTCCTGGCTGGTCTGTGACCAGATCTGGCTTCTTCTGGACTATTTCCCCAGGGAAACTGGAACATGATAGACTTCAATAAATATCTGAGGAACGAGTGAATGAATGAATTATTCCCTTGAAGATCTTCAGAGTCATCTTGGGATCAGAAACCCGATTCTTTGCAAGACACAAACCAGGTTCTTTGCAAGACGCAGAGATTCTTTGCTCCTGCAGTACGACAACCCCCCACACGTAATGATCCAAGAGAATCCTCAGTCCTCACCCAGGATTCTCAGAAGAATTTGTTATGGGTTTGCAGTGTCATTCAGTCTGTGCTGGCCACAGAGAGGCACACACATGTGACATGGCCAAATGAGCTTGTGCAAGACACATACACAGCCACCAAGGAACAGGGTGAGGGAGTTAGGGCCTCAAGTGCTAGCGCCTCGCTGTTGCTCCCAATTAAAATCGCAGTGCAAAAGAGAAGAGAATTTATCTACAAAACCACAAGGCCGCAGAGAGGTCACTGAAAAAGCCTCTAAGCTTGTTTATAAAAATATGCAATTATGTATTAACTGCTCTGCTGTAATTGCATTTAGCACTTGTTTTTAATTTACTCGCTGTTAACCATTTCAAGTATGAAAGGATGATGGCCAGGGAAGAAAGAGCAAGGTCAGTAATTTAAATTGTCTCTCAACTTACTACAGATGGTGTGATCATGCCTTGGGTTCCTCCTTTGAAACACGGGGTTGCAAGGCCTGATGATCAGAAAATAAGGTCCCCTTACCCATCTCTGTAAGTGCTTTGAGCACAGTACCAAGCATGGAGCAGCTCAAGTTCTAACCGGGCTCATAACCTCCTCTCCATGAACCCTCAGACACCCAACTGAAGGACAGATTTGCTGCAAGGCTCAAGGGACCCAGTAGTGATTCTTTGTGTGCTCATCTACACACCTAATGGTCCCAATGAGCCCAGCAAAGAGATTTTCTAAAGGTTCTGGGACCTAGGAAAATGTGATACGCAGAGAAAAGCTCCTGCATAATATTAGCTTTAGGTAACTGTGGGCCAGGTGCTGTATTAGATCTTTAAAAAGAAAAATAAGTAACCTCCTCTCTGAAGTGAAGCTATTTTATTTTTTCTATTACTATTTCTTTAAGAGTTCCCAACCCATCAGCCAGGAAGAAGCAAGAAACAAAATTTTTTGAGTTCCTACTGATTTCCAGGAAACATGATCAGTCACATCTACGACTGTAACTCCTAAGCCTCTATCTCCTCATCTTTAAAATGAGGAGAATGAAAGTAACTTTCTCATAAGATAGTTATGATAATGAAATGAAATTGTACCTGGAAAGCTCTTAACACAACACCTGACAAAATACTCATGATAAATGCTTGCTGTTATTATCATTTATAATTTTCACAACAACAAAATGTGTGAGTGCTCAGAGAAGTTAAGTACCTTGCCCAAGATCACACAACTAGTAAGTGGCAGAGCAGGTATCCAAACCCAGGCAGTCAGAGTGCTACTACCCTATGCTACTTCCCCTGATTAATGACCGAATCATCAGTTTCGCATTCCACTCCAGAGATCTGAATGTGAGGAAGAGGTGTGGGAATAGTGGTTTTGGACTTTACCATGGTAGGTATCTGAAGACACACAAGTACTAAGACATATATATATATATATATATATATTTTTTTTTTTTCCCCAGTGCCAGGAAAAGCTTAGAAACCGTATTTTACTGAATAGCAACTTTCGACAGCCAAGTGGTGACTAGATTCAGAACTCTGCCAATCCACAGTAATGAGACTTTGCTTCACCACCACTCTGTGAAGGAACTACTACAAGCTAGCTGAATAATCTTGTGGCTTGCTTATGTTCTGTGGACCTCAGTTTGCCCCTGTGTAGCGTGGGAATGAAAGGCAACCTACTAGATTATTGTGAGAAATAAAATAATCTATGTAAAATGTCAGTCATGTTCTAGGGGCTCCAAACAGGTTAGCTGAGTTTGGTTTAGGCAGGGAGGATTACTTTTATTTTATTTTCTTATCAGGCAACCCAACCCCAGTGCCACATGGGAATTTTTTTTTCCTTAAAAACAACATCTTGCCTTTGTAAGCTGCGGGCTGGGGCTGCACTTGCCCCGTCAGCCTGCCCCTCCCAGCTGCCCTCTTCCCTCCTTCCTTCCCATCCCCAGTTTCTCAGCCGCAAAGACCTTTTCTCTCCAAGCCCAGGGCACAAATCCTGCACTTCCGAAGGAAGTAAGCACTGAATAGATTTAGCAGGTTCTGATAAATGTCACGTTTATTTTGGTGCCAATAGAGTCACTGCATTTTAATTAGGACCCCACCCCCACCCCTGTCCCAGATGTTGGTGTTGGTGGGAATGCCACACACTCCACTGTCACCCCACAAACCAGGCTCTGGTAAGCAGGCACAGAACAGTAACCCTGGGTTTGGACCTGCCTGCTCCCTCCTTGGCACAGGGACACGGTTTCTGGATGGTTGGTTCTGCCAATCAAAATAAGTTTTTATGCCTCTTTTCTAATTTCAGTTTCCTCATCTGAAGAAAATAGATCACATCCTTCCCAGCCCATGAGGCAATGTCCACCAAGGCTCCCAGCTGGAGGCTGGGCACCACAAAGATGTTCAGTGCCTGTTTGTCTATTCTAATTGATTCCAAAGATGCAAGCCCCAGGGAGCAGATGGGGAGAAGCTGGCTGGGAGAGCGGAGCCCTGTGCCGTGTGGGAGGAGGAGCCGGGATGGGTGGCTGAGCCAGCAATTTCTTCACGCCAAGAGTGAGAGCAAAGATTGGGCCCGTTGTCCAGAGGCCCCACCCAGAAGGAGAACCCTGGCCCTGGAGGGAGGAGAATGCTGGGAGGAGCAGGACCAGAAACATAGGCCTTCCTTTCATCCCAGACTGAAGTGATTGGGGGAAACAAAAGACGCATGGACCTGGCTCTTATCGTAGCCCCCACCCCCATAGCCACCAGCTCCAAAAGCCTCTGGGATGGAGAACTAAGAGGTGATGGATTGGTGTGAGGTGGCAGCCCCTTGAGAATCCCTCCCACACACACTGTAAAATAAAATCCACCCTTTCTTTGCATTTTGCTGAGCCTAGGTGTTCTCTGCATTCCTATTGTCTATGGGTTGCATGCTCTGGAAGCCTTTTTTTTTTTTTGTCATAATCATGAGCCAAAGCCACTTGAAAACACTGCATAGCAGAAAGAAAGAGAGGAAGTGTGAGAAGGGTAAAAGATGTCAGAAAGAGAAGTTGAGGACCACTGTTTCCCATTTCCATAGCAGAACCTGAGAAAAAATGTGAGGGTGGGAAATGTATTTAGAAGGTGATCCCAGGATGCACCAATAAGGGACAGGGAGAGGGAAGGAGCCAGCCAAGGATGCAGGGACTCCATTCTCGAAGAAGCTCAGAACTGGTGTAGATTATGCCCCTCCAAGTTACTCCACATAGAGAAAAAGGAAGCTCGGGCATTGATACGCCCACTCCCAACTGTCGTTTCCTGAGGGTTCCTCCTAGAGCAGCAACTCCAGGACATTCCAGACCTACTCGCCCTCAGGTGGAGTCACACACAGTACCCAAGACCAAAGAGTAAAGGGAGGGGCATCAGCAGCATCTTCTACCTGGGTGATCTAAAAATGGCCTGGGGAGGTGACCCAGGGATGAGTCATGATATCCACTTTAGAAATGAGGTCACTGAGGTTCAGAAAGGCAAAGAGTTTTGTCCACTATTGTACAGCCAGACATCTATTTTACAATGAAAACACTCTTTACTAAAATGCAAGTTGAACTGACCTTTCTCCTGAAACTGTTCACTGCCCATACCACCCCAGTAGAAATTACTTCTCCCATGACATCTTATCTACACTTCAGTAGGATGTTTGTCACATTGACCCTGTTACCTGTCTTGTCTGCTCTGACAATCTGCGAGCCATTTGAAAATTGTCTAGCACATCACAGGAAGGTAACAAATGTTTGTTTTCTCTTCCCTGTGTTCCCTTTGACCTCCTATCACCAAAAGCCAGCACAGAGCTTGAGACATGTAAGTGCTTTATTGAGTTGCATTGAACAACCAAATAACTCTAGAAATAAAGTGTCCACATAACAGAGGAAGAAAAAAAATAGTCTAGGTTCTAGTGCATGAGAAGGAGAGAGAAAATAAGTCTATGCAGAAATGGCATATCGAGCTGGGGAGCTGATTGTGCAAAAGTGAGAGGTTAGGATTTGAGGAAACTCCATCATTGTGTATGTGTAACTGGGGCATAGGAAGAGGAGAAGCTAGACAGGTGAGTCTCCTGGAAGACCATGCAAGTTTTCAAGCCAAGGAATGGCACTGCCATGATGTAAAAAGGGAAGGGTTTTTCCAAAAGTTTCAAAAAGCCCAGATGAGCCAGCAGGATGCTGGGTAGAAGAAAATGCTTCTGACCAGAACAAAATCACTAAAATTCAAAAGAAACACAATGCTGGAATCCTGAGTAAGTGATGAGCACAAAAGCCTCTGTGATTACTAAACACTGAAGTTTGGGATAGACAGGCCTCCCAAAACACCATAGTCTAGAAGGGGAGGGAAGAACTAGAACCACCTTATGATCAGCCAAGACTTAAAAATGAGTTAAGGACCAATAAAACAGAACCTCTTAGAGAAAATAATTAACACTTAGCAGCATCCCAGGGAGGACTAAGGATCACTGAAAACGAGCTCCAAGGATCTAAATCATTTCTGCCCATAAAAGCTGTGTCAAATGGCAAAATCAAATCAGAAATATTAGGAGAACACTATTTTTCTAATAAAAGGTTATGCTGAGTGTATACTTCTGATAATTAGGTGTTGCATATCCATTGTAGATTTGGAATCAAAAGAAAAATATTCATCAAAGAAAATAAAACTCACATGCAAATCTACCATGTTTTCCAGCTTTTAACCACTACATACAACACATAAATTTTCCCTGAAATTCAGACTGACATAAAGTTTTGTTAGCCTCCTTTGCCATTTAACAACGTACTACAAACATTTTATGCATATCACTAATGATTAACTAGATAAGTTTAATAAGTGCAAAATTTCCATTATCAGGGCGCCTGAGCTTTCAATCCCCTGTGACATTTAGCTTGTTTCCAGTTTTTCACTATTATTCCTAACAGTGCATTTTTCCTTAGCATAAATCCTTGAAGATAAGACCGCAGGGTCTCAGTGTATGAATATTTTCAAGGATTCTGACAATACTTATAAATTGCCTCTCAGAAGATCCTACCTTCATGGAGCAGATAGGCTATTCAATATGGCAGCCACTGGCCAGATGTGATTCCTTGTGTTTAAATTAATTAGAATCAAATTCAATTAAAAACTCAGTTCTGAAATCTC
The DNA here is from genome assembly GCA_004363535.1 of Dasyprocta punctata. NCBI lineage: Eukaryota > Metazoa > Chordata > Mammalia > Rodentia > Dasyproctidae > Dasyprocta > Dasyprocta punctata. The sequence goes on along the minus strand of RJWM01004334.1, from coordinate 64,546 downwards.
ACTAGCCAAATGTGAAGTGTCCAGTAACCTCACATGCTAGTGGCAAGTATGTTGGCTAGCACAGAGACAGAACATTCCCACTCAGGAAGCTCTACTGGAGAGAGCTGCTTTAGACTGGAGAGAGGGCAGAAAGTCAAGCCACAAAGTGAGTGAGTCAATTGTGCAGTAGGTTAGAGTGTGAGATGTGCCATTGAAAAAGGCAAAGCAGAGTTACGAAGTACTGGAGTGGGGAAGCTTACTATCTGGATAAAATAGATAAAATAGGGACGATGTCTCTGAGAAAGTAACATTTTAGCAGTGACCACAGGAAGCCAGTTATGTAGATTATCTAAGGGAAGACACTTCCAGGCAAAGAGAACAAGGTGAAAAGGCCCTGAGGTAAGAGTGTGCCTTCCTGTTCACAAAAGAGCAAGAATCTGGGCACGGTGGTAGGCTGAGGCAGGAGGACCACTTGAGCCCAGGAGTTCAAGGACAGCATGGGCAACTTAGAGTGACCCTGCCTCAAAACAAAAACAAAAACAAAAACAAACAAAATCCTTCCAGATATGGTGTCACACTCCTGTAATCCCAGTACTTGGGAAGCTAAGGCAGGAGTACTGATTGCCTCTAGCTTTAGGTCAGCCTGCATTATATAGTGAGTTCCAGGTCAGCCTGGCCTACAAAACCAAGACCCTGTCTCAAAACAACAAAACAAAGTGAAAAAAACAACACAAGGAGAGGAGTGAGTGCAGAGTTTTATGTTATAGAATGCTATTATCTATTTTAGATTTTTATTTTGTAATTATTTCTTCATTTTATGGTACTAGGTGTTGAACCCAGGGTCTTACACATACTATGTAAGGGAGTTGGGCATGGTGGTGCGTGCCTTTAATCCCAGCACTCAGGAGGCTGAGGTAGGAGGATCATTGTGAGTTTGAGACTGGCCTGGGCTACAAAGTGAATTCAAGGACAGCCTGATCTGCATGGTGATCTGTCTCAAAAAATAAGGCTGGGGATTTAGCTCAGTGGCTTAAGCACCTGTCTGGTAAGTGCGAAGTTCTGAGTTCTATCCCCAGTACCAAAAGAAAAAAAAAAAAAAACTATGTAAGAGCTCTACCACCAAACTACACCCCCACTTTTTAAAAGTACTTTGTCTTCCTGGGTGGAAGTTTTATTTTATTTTATTTTTTTTTTTATTTGAGCGAAGAAAAACAAAACAAACAAAAACTACAACAACAACGACAAAAAAAAAAATGACATATATAGTAAAAACAACAAGCAAAGGAGACAAGCAAACAACTAGCGTAAATACACAACATTGCAGGTTTACAAAACCGGAAGATAGAAGCTTGACAATGGTTGCAATTTGCGCATCGTTATCTTTAAAATGGTTTCTTACATTAACAGATATAGACATGCAAGATGGATCCAATCATATGAGTATTAATTGTTCCCTCTCAATAACGAATACATTGAGCAGTGTTCTTTTTAGTTATCTTACATATACATATATACAGGTTTATATCCCCTCCTCTTCCCTTTTCCCTTTCCGCCCATTCCCCTCCCAATTGTCTTTGCTCTTTGAGCTGTTCTCTACCCTTCCACAGTATCCATTGTAGACTCT
>RJWM01004334.1:0-62843 GCA_004363535.1 Dasyprocta punctata | reverse complement strand
CCCAGTCCTTGATTGATGGGCACTTGGGTTGTTTCCAAGATCTGGCTATTACAAATTGGGTTGCTATAAACATGGGTGCACAGGTATCACTGTGGTATGATGTTTTTAATTCTTCTGGGAAAATGCCTGGGTGGAAGTTTTAAAAAGTAGATAAAGAAATAGACGAGATTGGGTGCGTTCAGGGTGGTATGGTCGTAGACTCGATAAAGCAATAGAGAATGGAATAGTGGTAGCCATAGGCTAGGAGGAGGGATGGGTGACAGAAAGAGGCTAGAAAAGAGACCCAAACAGAAGGGAGAATGAGTTCTAGTGTTCTGAAGCACAGTAGGCTGAAGATAGTTTACAGAAATTTATTATATATTTCAACACAGCTAGAAGAGAGGGTTTTGACAACACAAAGAAAATGGTAAATGTTTTATGTGATAGAAATGCTAATTGTGCTGATTTGATCATTACATGTGTATGGATCAAAACATCACATTTTATCCCATAAGCTTGTACAATTACTATGTGTCAAAAATACTTTAAATTCAAAATAGATTATTGTGGAACTAGAAAACAACAAGCATTTGTAGGGGGTCTGAGGGACATGGGCAGGGCTGAAAGACCAGCGAGAAGAGGGACGCCATAACCCTGAGGAGAAACGTTGGGAGCAGAAACCTCAGTGATAGACATGTGAGGAGCAGTGGGGTTCTAAACGGAATTTGGAGGTGGACCCGTCAGAGTTCACAGGTACTGATGTGAATGCTTCTAAATGCAACAAAGAGAATGCCCTGGAATACTGTGTCCCTTGGTGAATCTGGAGAGGCAACTAAGGACAACACCTTGGAGCCAAATCTGCAAGCTGAGTGGGAGTTAATCTGGTAAAGATTTGACAAATCTCTTGCCCAGTCATCTACAGCTTCCTGACAGTGAGAGGAGGGAAGAGAAGAGGAGGGGAGCGGAGGAGGCTGCTATCTCCAGGGAAAGGGGGAAACTTGGCTACAAAGCTGGAAAGAGCCCAAAAAGTCCTATTTTGTTACGTATATATCTGCCGCCCAAACATCTTTGCTGTGATGGGCCTGTTTGTCATAGATCAGTTAGTGGGTAGATTGCTTCGGCTGGAAATGGAGATTTAGACAATGCCAGAGCAGATAATGGTGCCCGAATGCTGTCAGGCACTAATCAGAACTCGGCAACGACTCTGTTATGCAGATTGAAGTGCGAGCATTTGGAGTTATTACTCAAGGCTTGTCTCTGCAATTAGATGATTGCATAACCTTAATATGATCAATCCTGCCGGATGTGAATTTTGCAGCTGTAACCACAAAATAAGGTGGCATTTCTGTTTTCTTGTTGAACACAAACATTATATATGTGCAAGTCATAATTTTATAACAGTTGCTTTTGGCAAGAAAGAGCTTTGTCAGAGCTTTGAGGAAAATATAAATATAAATATATATATATGCACTATGAGTGCTTAAAGAGATATCATAACATCAGCCCATGCCTTGGAAAATATTGCTTTGTGGGTCTCTCTCTGTCTCCCTCCCTCCCTGTCTGTCTCCCTCCTTCTCTCTCTCTCTCCTTCACACACATCAATTTTGAGGCCAGGAAGTTGGGAAACTTGGAGCCCATACTGAGCCCTCCTGGGACAACAGTTTTGCTCTCACACATGCACCCGATGGGAGTCAGAGGGAATCAGCTTGATATTCATCAGCAATTGCACATCACACCCCGTTCATCAAGCCTCATTGTTTGGTGGGGACGTGAGCTACGACTCAGGCTGTTCAATCTGAGATCCTTGCAGAAATCTTCGCCCGCCCCACAAGGCCCGGCTTGAGGGACTCCAAGGACACAGACCTCAAATGCCCTCTTCTTCTCAGGCCCAGGATGCCTCAGAGATGAGACAATGAAGGGACCAAGGCAAAGGGTGCTATGATTTCTCCTGTATCTCTGTCTCTGTTTTCAGGGGAGACCGAACTCTGAGAAAGGCAAAAACCTGGAAGTTAATTGTTCTGTTATATTGTCAGAACATATGCTCATGAAAGAAGGGAGAGACAAAGAGGACGTGGAGTGAGAGGAAAAAAGTGAAGAGCTACATGGATGCCTAGCCCAGTGTGATGGGATGTCCAACGGTAAGACCTGGTGGCCAAATGAGTGAATGCCTACTATTATGGGGGAGGGTGCATCTTGCACAGGCTATAATTTCATGGCTGAAAAACATGACAAAGCTACGTGTCACAGGTTGAATTCCCTGGAGGCACACCATGATGGTGATTCAGACACAGGAGGGTTACTTGGGAGTGCTTGTGGGGCCCATGCCATGGGAGAAAGGCAGGTAGCAGGACTGGGCTGAGGGAGAGACCGTCTGCAGTGCAGCAGAGCTGACCCCAAATGGAACTCTGAAGCAGGATGACCTTCAGGGTCACCTCAAGTTGGGGCAGAGAAGCCAGGGCTTTGTAGTCGCCACTGACCAGCCACTGGGTGTGGGCTGCCCCAGGAAGGAGTCATGACCTTGGGTGATGAGACTAGGTAGTTTCTGAAGAGGGCTTGCAACTGACCACTTCCCCAACAGTGGGTAGAATCGATCCTTTGGTCCAGAATAAAGGGTCTAGGCACTGCTGCTGAGCATTGTCAACTCCAGGTAAGGAACTTGAGGGTAGAGTTGGGGCAGGGCTGAGTGGTAGTATACTTGCTTAGCTTGCACAAGGTCCTGGGTTCCATGCCTACCACTAAAGGGAAAAAAATAGAATTAAAAGACAAGGAAAAACAAAACCAAGACTGTCTTGAGTAAGAAAGAATCAGGTGTGGCTCAGGAGGCAGGTGTTCATGGTGGGCAAGCCAGTGAACTACTGGCTCCTGAGACAGAGGCAGGCTTGGCATGGTTTCCTTCATTCCACCACCACCACCGTACACACACACAGTCATCTGTCTTTGACCTTTCGAAAGTGGCCAAGCTGGAACTAGAAGGCATCACATTAAACCAAATAAATAGGCACAGAAATATAAGTATCAAGTGTTCTTTCTTATAGGGGAAAACTGAAAAAAAAAAAACAGTACAAGTTGACTGAACATAGAATAGAGATTACTAGGGATTGAGGAAGGTACCAGGAGCAATGGAGGAAAAAGATAGAACAATGGGGCTTGGATATAATCAATGTACTCTGCATGCATGTATGAAAATATGTCCCTTGAATTCCATTAATATCTACAATTAATATGTGTCGATAAAAACTTTAATGAAGCCGGTTTGGCTCAGTGGTGTAAACATCTGTCTGGCAGGTGTGACTTTGTGAGTTCGATCCCTGGTATGAAAAAAAAAATTTTTTTTAATGAAAAAAAGAAACCTAGAAAGGCAAGACATGAACAAGAAGGACCTCATATAAACAGCATCGTGACTCACAGTTCACACTTGTACAGTACACAGCATGTTCAGGGATCTGAGTTCAGCACCATAAGGGCATTGTCTCTATCAATCTTCAAGACAGGCTTAGAAAGTAGAACCTGTAAAAGGTCCACTGGAGGCAGAAGCATGGGTGAGCTACTCCATAACCTCCATGTCCAGCCAATGCCTGCCTTGTGAGCTCAAGATCCATGAGTTCATTTCTGCTTGCATAGCCACAAAACTCTCAAAGTCATTCACATGTCCTTAACTGCTCTCACCATCATCACCCCTCAAACTCAGGTATCCCCTTCTATTCAGCATTTTAGCAAATAGCCTAGGATCTATCCAGCGTGCAGGGTAGAACATATCATCCTTGACTCCTGGTCCCCCCTGACATACCCACAGCCTGCAACTCCTGTGGATTCCACCTCCTTCAACAATTTAGAATCCATCCACCCCTTCTCCATGCCCACAAAGACCCCCTTATCTCCAGGAAGCAGCACTGCTAGTGAAATTTGCCTGCCTCCAAGATTTTTCACTGTTTCAAATAACTTTTTTCTGTACAACTTTGTATAGCTTTCTACTAAAACCTTTCTACATCTGTGCGCATTTTCTCCAAGGTAAATTCCAAATGCTTTCTCACCTCTCTGAAGTATTATATCTAGATACTTTGTCCTTCCTCTACACACCATCCCCTGCTACACACACACACACACACACACACACACACACACACACACACACCCCTACCCATGCATTGGGCTCTATCTGTGCTGTCAGTGCCGTGGCTCTAGTCACACAAGGGTGCTGAGCACTTCAATATGTGCCTACTCTGAGTTGAGCCATGCAATAAGTACAAGATATACACTGGAGTTTGAACACTGGTCTGAAAAGAATGTAAAATATCTCACTGACAATATTTTACTGATTATATGCTTATATGATAATCTTTTGGCTAGATCTTAATATTTGGTTAATTAATTAATTTCACTCACATTTCTTTCTACTTTTGAAATACAGCCACTAGAAAGATTACAATTACATGTGTGGCCCACATTTGTCTCTACTAGATGATACCACCCTAGCCCTTTGGGGTGGGAAGAGCACCCTCCCAGTCCCATCCCACCAACTCTGGGGTTCAGGGCCCATCATGCCCTGTTTAAAGAAAACTGTATTTCACAGCACCGACCTCTGCTGTGAGTTAAGAGGTTGCCAGCAATGAGGCCTCCATTTTTCAAGTTCTGGCAAGTCCTAGGCAGACCGAAAGCAGGAGGATCCCTGAGGGGCTACAGAGTTCTGAATGGAAAAGTCAAGGACGGTCCCACCGTGAGCCACAGTGGAAGAAACTAGCCTGTTCAGTCTGTAGGGGTCATTATTTGTACAGGCTGAGAAGACTTATGTCAGTAGAGATTTCACAGGGGTGGGTGGGGATCGAGGAGAGAACAAGTTGCCAGAATAGAGGGAGTAGCTGATACTGTGCTCCACAGAGGTTTACAGAGAATGACTCTTTCTTTAAAAAAAAGAAAAAAGAAAAAAGAAAAAAAAGGAAAAAGAATGGATCTTAAGAAAGGGAGCAGGACGCTGGGTGAAGTAGTGTAATCCCAGTACTCAGAAACCAGGAGTTTGAGGCCAGCCTGGGCCAGCCTGAACTACATAGCAAGACTCTGAGTCAAAAAACAATAAAAAAAATAGGGGGCAACTGGGCTCAGAAACCCCTTAGGAATATTTTTCTTATTATCAGTATTCTTTCTGGAACTCTGGGCAGCCATACTTTATTGTCTTGCATTGTAATTTCCATCAGGAACTGCTCAGCTTCAATGAAGTCTACTGTACTTTGAGAGCCATGTGTCATGGGGGATATGGCAATGGAGATGGGAGCCACAGAAGAAGGGAAGGGAAATAGGGGCTCCCCGCTGTTAAATTTCTGAGCAACAGCCTAACATGGATGGAGACAGACCTCTCAACCACGGGCAAGCAAGTCCATGGTACACCTGAGAGTAGCCAGGAGGAACACTGGGCAGGGAGCTACCGGCTAACAGCAGGTTCAAAGTCACTGCCAGACAAACCCCTACTCTCCCAGGCTATCCTGGAAGAGGATGACCTGGTAGGGACCATCTTTCACCCTATCCCACTGCCTCATCTGTCCACTCTGCCCTTCCTTCCCTCCTCTCTTGTCTTTAGGGCTGAATTCAGGCATTACCTCCTCTGGGAAGTCTTCACAGCTGTCTAAACCTGGGCGAAGTGTCCTTCATTGGTGTGCCTGTTCTTACTCCACTGTGGCTAACCATCAGCTTGACTCACTTCCTCAACAGTGGATACGCTGAAGGCAAGAAGCAAATGTGATTTCCCTTTGTTATGCCAGTACCCAGATTTACTCTAGCACATAGTAGGTGCACATGAACGTGTGCTGGATAAATGAAAGGCACCAGATGGATCTTGAATACAAGACATGCATCACTCTTAATCACTGCACGCATCACTGCTTAAGCCCCACCTGAAGATCGGAGCCCCAGCTCACTTCGGGCTCTACGATGCTTCTAGTTTCTAGCTTTATCATGTTCCATTTCAAGAAACACACCCTGATCTCTGCAAAGCTGTAGGGCCAGAAATGATTGGCATATGTTTGCAGGTCATCTGATGAGCAAGTTTTTCCTAATTCTCCCATTGTTTAAACAAACTGGGATCCTGATTGATAGAAGAGCCATTTTTACAAAGACTAGGAAAAATGGCTTTTAATATCAGTTTTTAAGAAAGAACGTATGGCCCCTATAAACTGTTAAACTTCACTTTATTGACCATAAATCTGTATTTTGCTCAGTGCAAAAGTTTTTCATCTTGTACAGAAAAATGCTGAAACAGCGACAACTGCTGAAAACAAGAAGTTTTCTCTTACGGACAATTTATATGAAAAAGTTATTGAATTTCTGGTTAGGGAGGCCAGGCCAGGCATCTCACAGCTCCCCCCAAGGTCCAGGCCAGCAGTGCCAGACGTGACCCGTTGCTGATCAATGTCAAGAGAAAATTAACCAATTGTAAGTCTATTAAGTTGTGGGCACCAGGGATTTCAGAGCCCAGAGCAGAGACATGCTTCTCCCTGGGGACCTTAAACTGAGGCTTTCTGTGCTGGAAGCACAGCTAGTCTTGCTGCCAAAGAGAGGCTGAAAGAGCTTACTTGGGAGAGCATCTACTAGCTACTAGGTGCTTTCACACTTATTGGCTCATTTATTCTTAGCAACAGTCTCATGAACTCAGCTTTCTCAACCATGTTTTACAAATGAATGCACGCAAAATTAGAGAGGTCAAGAATTTCTCTAAACCTTCACAGCTTGGAAGTTACTAAGCAATTTTCTTGACCTTCAGTTTCCCTACTCATAAGATAAAACTGAAGGTACTTAGCCTAGAACCAGCACGTAACAGGTGCTCAGGAAATGTATGCTTCCTTCTAAAGTTGGAGAAGTGTGGAACAAGGCTTAGGCACCAAGTTGGGTGATTCAAAGACCTGCTCTTCTCTCCCACGCAGAAATCACCTCCTTATCAGTGTTAGCCAGTGCTTTAGGAAAGTGGGATATTTGGGCCTCCTGCATATGCACTGGCCAAAGGAGCGATAGCTTGCATAAAGGTCAGCTGACTAGCCGATAATGAAGAACGCACATGTCCACAAGGACCCGGCAGTTTCCTTCAAAATACTCTGCCTACTCTGCAGGTGTGGGAAATTTCACCATTAGAGCTACACTTTCTTGACCGAAGGCATTCTCCCAGGTCAAAGTAGAAATATTCTTCATTGAGTTAATCTATGTTTTAGAATCATACTATCAAAGTTGGAAGAGTCCCCAGAAATATCTGGTCCAAGAAGAGCACAGAGCTGCATGTAGACAGCCCAGTCCTAATGTGTAGGCTGCATGGAGGGCTCTGAGGTAGGGTGTAGGCTCAGTGGGAAAGAGTGTAGCATCCCACTGGTCAGGTCTGCCTTAAGCAGGACAGCAACTTGGCAGAGAGGCTTATGAAAAGCTCAATGGTCTTCCACCCTCCAGTCCACCCCTGTCTTTTCTCCCCACTAGAGCAACTTCCTGACCTAACAATGTGATCCCACTAATCCCACAGATCAATAACTTCAACTTGGCATACCTAACCACATCTCCTATCACTCCCCTCACTTATTATACCCCACCAGTACTGAACTACTTTAATTTCTTCCTGACATTCTGTGCTTATTCACATCACCATACCTTTTATTGTACTCCACGTAGAACAATTTCTCTCAACCTGCACAAACTGCAAACTTCTATTCACCTCTCAAAACTTAACTCAAGGGTCAACGTTTGGAAGCTTTTCTTTATTTGCATGTAAATTTAGATGTTTCTTCTCCAATGCTTTCGTGCATATTGCATCCTTCCATTAAGTTCCTATTGCATTGTTTATCTGTGAGTATCTGAAGGGTAAAAATCCAACATCCGATTTTCTTCCATGCCCTAAGCATGTCAGAGCCCAGCACAATAAATATTCAAGCGTGAAAATGAGAAAAGAAATAGAGAATTTTTCCTTCCCAAACCCAGATTAAATTTTGAAACATGCACATTGTTCTATTAATAAGCATTCATGGAAGTGCTGGTAAGTACAGAGTGACGGAGGTAGACAGTCTCTGTCCTGAGGGTGTTTAGAGTCTGTTGGAAAAGAGAGGAAGTACATGGGCTCAAACTAATGCATATGCAATTACAAAACAAGAAAGATGAGCACAGCACCATGGTAGAAGGAAGGGGTGAACCACCATGTTGGAACTGTGGAGATGAAAACTGGATCAGATTTACAGGTTGACAAGGATGCAGCTCTGGATGTGAGGGAAGGAATCTAGACACCAGAAGAGATTGCAAAGTTTTCAAGTCAGGAAGCACCACATGTTTTTAGCTGAGAGGAAACCATGGAGACTGGAGTCGAGCAAAGGAAGGGAAGAGGAGCACAGGAAAGGCTGGAGAGAAGCAGAAGCCCCGTGATGCAAGGTCTTATCAAAATAAAGAGCTTTGTATTTTATGTAAGGGCAATAGGGAGCCATGGTGTGGATATGAGGGAGGGTAACAAGATATAAATTACTTGTGAAAGTAAAATGGCTCTTTTTTTTTTTTTAATACTAGAATTGAACCTAGGGTTTTCATCCTGAGCCACATCCCCAGCATTTTTTGTTTTTTATTTTGAGACAGGGTCTCACTAAATCACTGAGTTGCCCAGGCTGGGCTCAAACTTGCAATCCTCCTGCCTCACCATCCCGGAGTGCTGAGATTACAGGTGTGCTACACCAGGACTCTCAACTGCTCTTGCTCTCTCTCTCTCCTCTGCTATTTTTTCCCTGAAATTTCTAGCAGACTTGGCCTCTCTGCGGTCAACACAGTGAGTTTGCTGGGGACAGCTTGGGTTTTGCTTCTCTGCCCTGGCAGAACCCTCACCAGGAAGAGCTTCATGGTAGCCCAAAGACTAACTTCATTACCTCATTTATCTCCCTATTTTATTTTTTTTTATTTATTTATTTATTTTGCAGCACCGGGGATTGAACTCACAACCTTCTGCCTGCCTGACAGGAGCGTAAGGGGCTGAGCCAAACCCCGGCCCTGGTTTTTTGAGGCAGGGTCGGACTGTGTAGCTCAGGCCGGCCTCGAACTCACAACGCTCCTCCTACCTCAGCCTCCCGAGTGCTTATCTCCCTATTTTTAAAGGGTACTGTCCTGTACTAACTTACATACAAAATCTGAAACCTTTGGATGTATTTGGATGTTTAATTATTCAAGGCAAGAGGGTATATTCCATACCATAATGACAAAAAGCAAAGCAAAAAAAAAAAAAGAAAATGTCCATGGATATTTTAAAGCTACATGAAATATGAGAAATAAAATTCTTAAAAATAAGAAAAGATGAACAACAAAGATGAATTGCAAGAAACACAAAATAAATTATTATCAAAACTTTGGAGAGTTAAAAAAAACTGAACAAAGTCCATTTTAATTTCTTAGTGGGAGAAACAGCCTCTGCCTAGAACAGTGATAGGGAAGCACAGCCACACAGTAGCTGTTCCTGAGCTCCTGAACACATCACAGGATAATCAAGAGCCAGTCAGGCAAGACCATAAGGAAAACAGGAGTCAACAAGCTCCAACTACCAAAAATAAAATTGAAGCATAGGGTGCTCATTACCATGGGGGAAAAGTGAGGAAGCAGAGAATCATGACTTAGGGTAAAGTCTTTCAGGAAAAATAGGCTCTCACTTGCGAATGACATCAGGAATCAAGAGGTCTGACCTGAGGGCACAGTCCACTTTGAAATGAAACTGGATAAAGAGAAGAGAGAAAGTCAGGAAAATTTAAGTGTGTTCAGACATTCAGTCAAGGATACCAAGTGTGGAGTATTCTCACAGTCACTTCTCTCTCTTGTACAGCGACAGACATCACTAACCAGTATGGCTCTCACATCATAACGCTCAGAAGCTGCTCTCAACCTTCTCTATATAGTGTTACCAGCACCCTTTACCAGGTGATCATGGCTGGCTTCTAAACGGAACTCAGTTTTCTTACCAGTTTTAAACACTTACCTGCCATGTTTGTGGCAGTCTTGATGGCTTGGTGATGGGAAAAGAAATGTAAACACTATACAAATCTCTGGGTGATCAAGCATAAATATCATGTACATATATATTCCAATACTTAATAAATATACATAACATTTACATGTTTGCACATTTACTTATATATAAAATTTTATACTTAAAGTTCATTAAGATAGAATGAGATAAGAGGGAAAATGCCCTGAAAATGTCATTCTGTTCTTTAAAAGGTTTTTGTACTGTACAAGATAATACCACAAGACCTCTGTCATTGGCCTTGTTTCCTGATAAAACTCAGGCAATCTGTATCTCTTGCCCTGAGGATTCCTGGTGAAATTTGACATTTTCTCCATTTTTAATCCCATGTATAGCTATACATAGAATGACTGATAATCCTGGGTTTCCTCAACATTAGGATTCCATCTCACCCCAGGAAGAATGGCCAACATAAAAAAAAAATCAACCAATAACAAATGCTGGAGGGCTTGTGGGGAAAAAGGAACTCTTCTCGATGGTTGCTGGGAGTATAGACTGGTGCAACCACCATGGAAAATCAGTGTAGAGATTCCTCAAGAAGCTAGGATTAGACTTTCCATTTGACCCAGCTATCCCGCTTCTGGGCATTTTCCCAGAAGAACTGAAAACATCATACCACAGTGATATCTGTGCACCCATGTTTATAGCAACCCAATTTGTAATAGCCAGATTTTGGAAACAACCCAAGTGCCCATCAATCAAGGAATGGATAAAAAAGATGTGGTATTTTTATCCAACAGAGTACTACTCATCTATCAAGAAAGATTGCATTGATACTTTTATAAGTAAATGGACACGACTTGAGACCATACTCATAAGTCTGATAAATCAAACTCACACGTGTAAACACTGTATTGTCTCCCTAGTGTAAGAAACTGAAAAAGTATATATGATCCAAAATCTACAATAAATGCTGTGTAAGGGTAAGAAACTGCTCAAAGAGCAAAAGTAATTGGGAAAGGAGAAAGGAGGAAAGAAGGAAGGGAAAAGGAAAAAGACATAAATCTGTATATATGAGTATGTAAGATAGCTAAAATGACTATACTGCTAAATGTACTAGTTAATGAGAAAGAACGGTTAATACTCATATGATTAGATCAATTTTACAGGTCTGTATCTGTTAATCTAAACAATCTTTTTGAAGGTAGTGATATGCAATATTGCAGCCATTGTCAAGTTTCTATCATTGTGTTTTGTAAACCTATAATATTACTGTTTTGGATTTCCTGTTGTCATTTGTTTGGGATCCCAGAGTACACTGGTTTTTTAGCACTGTCCAAATTTCCACCCAACTCAGGGGAACCAGGCTCCTAAGGTCTCCTCTTTTCCTGCAGCACCCCTGAAGTGTTTTCATCACACTCCTCTGTACTGCCGCTCCTGTCCTTCCTCGCCACCCAACTATGATCTCCTGCTTCTCCCATGTCTGCAGTGTTTCCCTCATCCGATAAATACAGCTCTTTTAAGCCTCCAAAACTCAGCCTGGCTCTTTGAGCTTTCTCTCTCATCTATTAACCTCCTCTTCCACAGAACTTCTGCAGTAAAGCAGAGGAGAAAAAAAATGAACAAACATTTTAAAGCTGAGCACCTGTTTTGTAACAACTGCCATCTTGGCTGCTTAGATGCAAGGCACAAGACAAGTAATGCATGACCTAAGCCCTTGGAAGTTCAGAGTTGGAAGCATAAGGTTGGAGAGGAAGGTAAATGGCACATAAATGAGTATATTATAATAGCTGATATTTATTGAAAACATTCTCTGTATAACTTTAAATTCATTGTTTCTTTTAAGCCTTGTACTATACCTAGGAGATATGCACTACTTGATTGTTTATGCTTTTACTATTTTCCACCTAAGAAAGTTAAGTGTTAGCTGGCTAAATAATTTTCTCATCCTCAACAACCCCAGTAAGTGATACAGCTGGACCTCAACACCACAAATCATTTAGTTAACCACTGTACCCTGTAATGCAATCCAAATAGAATGTGATGGGAACTCACAAGATGATGTTCTCTCTGTGTGGTAGGCATGTGATCAGAAGTCTTCACAGAGGAGGTGACTTTTGAGTTGCATATTTGAGGGCGGTGAGTTCAAAAGAGGAACAAAATGGGAACACAGAGGACATTGACTCATGAAAGAACTCCCAACATTCAGAGTACAAGTGTTTGTCTAGCATAACTGTTTTAGCTAGGAATGCACAAGGAAGAAATGTAGGATAGGGCTGGAAAGAGAGGCAAAGTCAGGTCATGGGTGCTGTGTTGCTTGAGATATTTCCATCTAACCCTGGAAGCAATGAGAGTCTTTGAAGGTTTTGAGGCAGGAGAGTCATGTGATTGGATTTCTACTTTAAAACAATCCCTGTGGCAGTGATGGATTTGGGGTAGGGTGATCTCAAAGCTGAAACAATTATCTATAAAAGGACTGATGGGGAAATGACGAAGGCAGACCCAGTGGAATAAATTAAAGTTAACAGATTCAAGAGAGATTCTGTAAGCAGGTGGACCAGGTCTTGTGTCTGAAATGGACTTGAAGAATGAGAGAAGAGATACGAGAGATGAATAGAGGAGAAAAGTAACACTGGTGTGAGGTCCCTGTGATGCACACATGTTGAGATGTCCAATGATAGTAGGATAAGAGCTCAGGAGAGAGGGTAGAACAGAAAGCATCACCCAGGTTAATATCTCTGGGTAACATGTGAGTGGTACACTCACATGTCCCACTTAAAAGTGTTCCTCCACAAAATAACAAGCAAGACTCCCAGAAACTGATACCAATGGTGTATTTTTCTCATTTTTCTTGGTACTCAGTGGAGAAAGGAGTATATACATGAAAACTGTTAAGTCTTATTAAGAAATTTAAGGGAATACAGAATTCTAGAGACTATATCTGTGTGTCTTCACTTCCTTGCATTCTCACAGTCATTTCTGGTAAATTTTTAGTAAAATCAAATAAATGAAAACATAGATCAAGTGGAGCACATATTGATTCACAATTTTCACATGCAGCAGAACACCCTGGACACTTTATAGGACCTCACTCCTTCAGTCCTTAAAATGGTCATGCAGTTTCATTTTCTTCATTTGGTAGATGAGGATGTTAACGCTTAACAAGGTCACTTGGCTTCCATGAGGTCACACAGCAAGTAAGTAAGTTTTTGAGAGATATTTTGAACTCAGACCTCCCTAACCCCAAAGACTTAGCTGTGACATCATGGCTCCTTAATGTGCTGCAGATCCTTGATGACATTTTCATTATTCCATGCCACCTTCAGCACAGCTCTTAAGAAACTCCCAGGGAGAGGACTGTGAAGAAAAGAAGGCAAGAGTGAAAATCCAGAAAGCTGAAGTTAGGTGGAGCCATGGCTCTTGGTGAAGAAAAAAAATCTGCCCAATGACTGTAGCACATTTATTGATACACTCAGCAGGTTGATATCAGGTGAAACCCTTCTGCCTAGCAGCTTGTTCACCTAGCTCACCTTGGGCATCTCATGTTCTCTGGGCTGGAGCAACTTGTTCACCTGGTCCACCTCAGGCGTTCCATGTTCTTGGGACTGGCCTCACTCTAGCCCCTCATGTGTGATTGATCTCTCTCCACACTTCCACAAGGAAATGAATCAAATGTTTTATACCCTTGTGTGATTGTTAACTCCCTTTCCTGGGGATAGACTGCTCTTTAAAATCAGGCCCTTCCTATATATAGGGAGTTGTTAAATTGATTCTGCAGTGAGATGGTGGTTTGATTTCTTATTACTTTATGCCTTTACTTGACAAAATTAAAAGTTGGCATACTTATGTTAGTCCTCAAAATATCCTTTTAACATTTCTTGGTCCATGAAGTTAAAAACATTAGAAAGAATTGTAAAACCTTTTGCTAAACCCTTGATTTAAAAGGCAGGAGCAGAGAGAATTCAGCTCATCACCATGACTGTGCACAGCAGCAGCAGAGACATGTGGAGATCCTTGTTCCCACCACAAGAGCCACCTCACAACTGCCCTTCCAGGGCTGAGTCCAGGAATAAAGAAGCAAAAGCCTGTGATACACCAGCAGCAACTCTGGACTCCTAACTGAGAAAGAGGAGAACTTATCTTTCAAAGATCATTGTGTAAACTCCACTCCTGATTGTTCAAACAGGTTGGAGGGAAATAAGAGATGAATATTAACAATGGAATCTGATGTTAGACTTTTTATATCCCCACTTCCCCAGACAAGTGCTCTACCCAGAGCCCAGGGGAGGAGAGGTTTTCTCTAAAATCTTTGAGGTCAACAAACAGGACTATTTTGGGATTTCAGGACTGAGAGCTGCTTTTCTCCTTCCCCAGCCAGTCAGGCAGGAGCCCTTGGTGCTCTGATTTCTTCTCCTCTGTCTGGCTGCGGCTGTCTGTACTCAGAAGATTATTCTTCCCCTCCCTTCCTCCCTAGAGAAAAGAAGAATATACACATTTTATATATATATGTGTGTGTGTGTGTGTGTGTGTGAATATATATATATATATATTCACACACACACACACACACACACACACACACACACACACATATGGAGAGAGAGACCTACTATGTGCCCAGTACTGTGCTAGGCAATTCAATTTCGGGTGTGCCACTTCATTTTATCTTTTTTTTTTTTTTTTTTTTTTTTTTTTTTTTTTTTTTTTTTTTTTTTTTTTTTTTTTTTTTTTTTTTTTTTTTTTTTTTTTTTTTTTGTGGCACCAGGGATCAAACTCACAACCTCACGCTTGCCAGACAGGCGCTTAAGCCACTGAGCCAAACTCCCGGCCCTAGTTTTTTTGTTTTTATGTTTTTTTGGTTTTTTTGTTTTGTTTTGTTTTGTTTTGTTGAGGCAGGGTCGCACTATGTAGCTCAGGTCAGCCTTGTGCTTGTATTGTAGCCCAAGCCAGCCTCGAACTCACAGCACTCCTCCTACATCAACCTCCTGAGTGCTGGGATTAATTCATTTCATCTTTTTAAATTTTATTTTTATTCCATTTTTCCTTTGAAAAGTAACATATGCTCATTATTAAAAAAAAATTCCACCTATGACTTTGGACAAGTTACATAAAGTTCTTGAGTTTCAGTTTCTTTGATTATAAAACAGAGACAGGAACTAGGTGTACTGTGAGTAAAAAGTCTTCATGTAACTTAAGAAGTAACCACTACTAATAATTTGCTGTAAGTGTTCCCAGGCAGTTTTCTGTATGTTTATTAATGTTAATTACTTTTAATTTTGTTCAAAAATGGAATCACACTGAACAATTGTTTTGTGGCTTGTTTTCCAAGCGAATCATTGCATAGGAAGGTATGTATTCCCAAAAGAATTTTGTTTCCCAAGCCAGTTGGTATCTGGGAAAATTGAGGATAACACAGGTCAAGAAATCAGCATAAAGTTCAGAAGTTAGGTAACAGAGGCAAAACTCAAATCTCATTCATTTTGTTACACCTCAGGTTCCTAGATGAGAAATAACAGAGGAAAGATGTTTCATACTCAAACAACATGAGACGCTGAAGGTAAAACTCATAGAGTCTGGATGTGGTGTCCCATGTAGCCATGCGTTCTAGAATAATGTCAGAAAAACCAGGTGTCCTTACTAACCCCTACTAGGTTATGACATCAGACAACTGAATAATCCCTCCAGTACTGAGGCTCAGGCATGGAGACATCTAAAGAGTGGAATA
The DNA here is from genome assembly GCA_004363535.1 of Dasyprocta punctata. Lineage (NCBI taxonomy): Eukaryota > Metazoa > Chordata > Mammalia > Rodentia > Dasyproctidae > Dasyprocta > Dasyprocta punctata. The sequence goes on along the minus strand of RJWM01004334.1, from coordinate 47,193 downwards.
GTCAGAGTTTTTTGAATTAGCCTCGAAAATTTCATGCCCCTTATACCTAGACCCAAGAGCAAGATGAGACATCCCCTATTGTATTATGGTACTGACCTTAAAGGAGAAATTATCCAGGTGGGACTAGGCTAATCGCATGGTTTCTTACAGTTGGTTCTCCAGTCAGTGGCAGAAGTCAGATTTAAACTCCACTGCTGGTTTGAAAATGGGGGGGGACCCCAGGAAAAGAAAGGTGAGGATCTTAGGACCAGAGAACAGACTCCATCTGGCAACTAGCAAACAAGCAGGAAATTTAGACACAGCTAGGAACTGGACTTAATAACCTGAATGAATGTGAAAACCGATCCTTTCTCAGTTTCTAGATTTTCATCTGGCCCAACTCAGCCTAGCGAACACCTTCATTTCAACCTTGTGATATTCTGAGCACAGAGCCCAGTCAAGCTTGTCTAGATTTCTAATCTAGAAAACAATGAGTGATGTTAAGAAAGTTGCTTTAAGCCATTATATGTGTGGTCAATTGTTTTGCGGTAAAAGATAGGTAATACAAAGGATTTCCTCCTTCACCTATGCACCACCCTTGCCCGCTGCTTTAGTGTTATCATGCATTCTCAGAAATGTGTGCAAAACTTGAATGAAAGTTAAATAGTACACTTTAACATTGTATAAGTGGAATGTTCCATTCCTAGAGAACTAAGCTATTTATCAAATTCAAATCACCACATGCCATTAAACATTATCCTCAGCAATGCATTTTGTATATAGTTCTTCAATTTTATTTTTCTTTCCCAATCCAGCACACCATCAACTTCCCTAAGTCAAATGCACATCCAATGAAGCTAAAGATTTTACCTTTTCAGGTACTTTCTAAGTTCCAACTTTGTCACAAGTGTTGCATTTTTGAGACCTATGTGGTCTTCCCATTAGTCTCAAAACACTCACTTTCCATTTATTCTCAATAACAGGGTGGAAATGTGAACATAATGGCATAAATACTGTTAAATGCACAAAAATGGTACAATTGCTGGAGTTGGACTCTCCAGGGGCAGACAAAACCAACACATGACAGTTCAAAGGGCCCTTTTGATCAGCTGATATGTGGCAGTCCTACAATAAGCTACTCAAAGCTGCTGTGGATTCAGTGTTGCAGGGTTGTGCAGGTCAGACAACAAAAGCAAAGGGTGCCTGCTAGCCTGTCAGACCCTGTCCTGTGTCCCACTTTGATTGCCTTCTTATTTTTCCTTGACTCTGCTTTCTTGACTGACTTATGTCCATGAAAGTCATCTGTGTCAGAACAGTCACATTTGGATCACCTCTGTTTTTGCAAGATTTTCAGCCACTACATCATCCATAGCATCAGGCACTGGTCCCTCAATTTGCCAAGGCATAGATCTCTAATGCTGGAACTTAAGATATTTTTCTTTCCTCTGAGGTTACATTACTTTCTTAGAGCTGCTGTAAAAAAGTACTGTAGGTCAAGTGACTTAAATGACAGAAACTTACTTCCTCACCGTTCTGGTGGCTGGAGATCCAAGTTCAAGTTGTTGGCAGGTTAAGTTCTTCCAAGGCATCTTCACTTGGTTCGTGGGTAGCTGTTTTCTCCATACTGTTCTATACATGGCCTTCCCTCTATACACACTTCTGGTCAAATGTCCTCTTCCTATAAGGGCAGAAGTCATGTGGGACTAGGGCCTACCCTCCTGGTTTCTTTTTCACATATCACTGATGTAATGACACTCTCCAAACGCAGACACATTCTGAGATACTAGAGGTCAGGATGGCAACATATGGATTTGGGGGGACACTATTCAGTCCAAAACAAAAACACACTCTGCAACGTACTTGTGTCTGTCTTCAAGAATGGTTTGTCATTCTGCTCATTGCCATAGCCTTCTCCCAAGCTTGTATATTGCTCTCTGTTGTCACCCTCTCTGTCCTCATCTCCCAACTGAGGCAATAAAGAAATGCTCTAGAGCTTTTAGCCTAGAGTAGAGAATATCAGATTCCAGGTTCTGTATTCACTGGTGTCATGGTCCTTCCTGGATGTTCCTAGGGCCTCCGTGTGACTGCATACTAGGTAGAAATGAAGACTCAGGGAAGGCAATTTCTACAAAACAAAAGCAGTGATGCCATGAAGGGGAGGGAGATTTAACATTCCTAATTAGATATCCCAGCTGATTGTTTCACCCTCACTGGTAGCAGGATGTCCTGGGCCAAAAGTATGATGACCAAAAGTAAGTGAGGAGCTGACAATAGGTTCCAAAGTTCATGCCCTGGGAATGGAAGGAAAGGAAAAGAAGGAGAGGGGAAACCCCTTTGTATGAGCCAGCAACTTCCCATGCCTCAATTCATGTGATCCTTATTGCAACCCTGTTTATAAAGGCAGACCCAGAGAAGTCAAGTAATTTAAACCACATTGCAAGTTTGACTGCAGATGGAACGTGTAGTCATCATTTTCCTGTTGCTGAGACAAAGTACCCAACACCCACAACTTAGAGAAGAGGTTTATTTTGGCTCACAGTTTCAGTCTGTGGTTGACTGACTCCAAGGCAGAAACATGGTGGAAGGACCCGGCAGAAGAAATTATCTTACCTCATGGCAGCCAGGAAGCAGAGAGGGAAGGGAAGAGTGAGGGGCAAGAATATAACCTTTCAGGTCACACCCCCAGTGACCCATCCTTCCAACCAGGCCCCACCTTCTAACAGCATGTGAACTCAACAATGGATTTATCCACTGATGAATGCAGCACTCCCACAATCCAAAAGCTCCATCTCTGAACCTGAGAACTTTAGGAGACATTCTAGATCTAAACCATAAAGAGCAGGATTAAAATCTACGTCTATCTGCCTATCTATGCACTCCACCTTCCTAGAAGAATCCGTACCTCTAGTCCCTAAGTGATGCAGGAGAATGGCAGAACTTGCGGAAGTCTGGAGCATGAAAACCAGTGACCTCTAAATAAGCACAGGCTTCGAAAATTGTAGAAAAAAAGAGTTTGCCAAGTTGATATTGGAAAATTTACCGAGATGGTTTTGCTTTTGGGCATCTTCTCTGTCATATCCCAACCCAGTCCCCGGCCTCCCCTGAGATGAGGGAGTCAAAAGCCAGCCCTGAATATGACCGGAGAAGAGGAAACTGCAGCAAAAGCAAACACAGATGTGACGAGAGGCCTCCTAAGCGGTCCCTACCTCTTGCTCACTCTGATGTTTTTTTCCACATAGCTGTCAATGAGTCTTTCGAATATGCAGCTCCTAGCGTCACATTCTTCTGCCTAAAGTTTCAGTGACATTGCACTGCCATTTGGAATAAAATCCAAACTCACCACTATGCCCAACTCAGGCCCTTCCCATTGTTCCAAGACCCAGCCCCTGCCTCACCAATTGACACATTCCTTTTTTTTTTTACAAACACATATTCCTATTGCATCTAATAGAAGGCTTTCGCCTCCCCACACCGTTCTTCAAAGAGAGAAGACACTCGCACTCCACGATGTCTGCCGAATAAGTGAATGAGAGAACAACTGATTTGAAGTGCAAGAGAGTAATGTAGACTTCTCAGCTTCACAGTCCTCCTTCTTGGGACTGGGAGTCCTTCAGTCCATGTCTCTGAACTACCCCAGATCCTCTGAGTCCTCTCCACTCAGGCAGAAGATGAAGAAGGAGAAAATGGAGCATCGTGTGGGAGGGTATAAGTACTGGAAGAAATGGACATCACTGCCATCAGAGGCTACCAGCCAGCATCAGCCCATAGCCCCACCTAACTGTAATACCTCAGATGTGAAAGACATGGAATTGGGTGGGCACACATCAGAGTCTGTCAAGGACTAGTTTTCTATCCACACCAAACTTCCCAAAAGCCTGCAAAATCCTCAACACTCCACAAATGTGAACTCTTCTTTTCTCCCCTACTCCCTTCCTGCATCCCCCCAGCCCATCTTCTCAGCTTTCTGAACATGCCCGCCTAAAGCTGTTCCTGTCTGTGTTGTAAGAGATGAAGGTGAGGGGCAGTGCCATCATTTCCTTGGAGGTAGGGCATGGACTAGGTTCCCTCTGCCCTCTTTGCATGCTCATCCCCAACATCACTGTCTTAGTTCATGCAAACTGCTGTTATAAAGATGCCATCAACTGAGTAACTTGTAAGAATTGTATTCCTACAGCAGTACAGGCTGGGAAGTCCGAGATCAAGGTACCATCAGACTAAGTATCTGATAAAGGCCCACTTCCTCATAGATGGTGGCTTCTCACTGTGTCCTCATGTGGTAGAAGGAGCCAAGGTGCTCTCTGGGGCCTTTCTTTAGGGCCATACTTGCACCTGTGAAAGCTCCTCTTTCATGATCTAATCACTTCCTATAGATCCTACGTCTTAACACTATCATCTTGGGGGTAGAGATTTCAACATATCAATTTGGGGGAAAACAAATATTCAGACCACAGCAGCAGTGAAAAAGGAAGGCCAGCCACATAGGAGTTCTCTCCAGCTTCCCTCACAACAAAGTCTGGATGTATAGAAACCATATCACCAGACTGACTGCAGCAACCTGTATAGGGGATACGCACAAGAATATTCATTTTCCAGCAAGAAGCCCGAGAGGTCGGCTGACACTCTGTCCACGTGTCCTGACAACCCAGCCAGGAGAGAAGTGGTGGGACTGAAATTTCACTTTCTCAGAAACAGCAGATTCAGCAACTGTGGCTGCTATAGGAGACACAGATCTGTCCTGACTTCATTTCTTTCCACCTTTATCGCCATATGCAAAACAAGAGCCATTATGTCCTGTCTGACAGCCAAGGTTCACCTAGTCTGAGACTGGTGAAATGATACCAGTCTCCAGGGTTACCAGACACCTCCTTACCTCCACACTCACAGGGCTGGCATCCTTACCTGCCCTGGGAATGTTGTTTCCAGCCAGAACACGAACCAAGCATCCTTGGAGAATGAAGTCCCTTCTAGACCTCAGCCAGGTATGGGACCCACAAGGAAAGCTACGACAGGGCCCCATGTGTTCTAGAGGTAGAAGCCCCACTTCCATCTTCACCTGAGCTCTGAGAAGGGTAAGGAGCCTTTCCAACAGTTCCTGGGACAGCTAGGCAGTGTTGAGAAGGAATGGCTTCCTTGGGGAGGAAGAGTCAATCTCCAGACCTGGAATTCTTAAGTCAATGTTTAAAGTTCAAAACTGTAGCTAGAGCCTACTCAGGGCATCCTGGACCCTCCAAGGCTTGGTGGGGAGCCTGAGACTGACCAAGAGAAGGAAGGGAAGTCAGGGAGGAGGCAGGAAGGAGGTGCTGCCAGTCCCCCTCTCCACAGCTGATCTCCTACCCTCCTGATTCTGACTCAACTTGGGGCTGGGTTTCTGGTTCCTACTCATGGCACTCCCTGGACAGTCCATTGTTTCCAGCCCCTTTGACCTAGCATCCTTCACTCTCATAATCCACCCTCTGTCCCACTCCAGTGTCCTCCCCTACACCTGAGAAAGGATCATCAGCTCACCTGGTGCTCAGACATCCCTGTCCAAGATCACCAAGCAAGGATTCATAAGGCCTCTGCCAGTTCATCTTAATTGTCAACTTGAATGGTTTAAGACTCCTGGAGAGGTGAGTGGATCACTATATTCTTCAATGTACTAATTTTCTGATGTTCATAGCCGAATGTGCTATTAAGAGGTAGGGCTCAGTTGGAGGGAGTAGGTCACTGGGAGTGTATTTTTGGAGGGTTTATTTCATGCTGGTGCTTTTCTCCTGTCCTCTCCTTCCCAGCTACCATGAAGTGAGTAGCTTTAGTCCATGATGCCTTTCCACCAGAGTGTTTCTGCCTTGGAGTTGGCCTACTATGTACTGCAACCCATGAAACCATAAGCCAAATTAAGCCTTTCCCCCTTTTAAGTGGTGAGTATCAGGTGTTTTGTCCCAGCAACTGAAAACCTGACTAATACAAGGCCTGTCCACTCAAACCCATCTAACAAAACTTCTGATGATTTTTCCTTCCTTCGTGACATTGACAAACCTTCCCTGCTCCCCTAATTTGTGCACACTTTATGCTAACATCCAAAGGTAGAAACTAATGCATATCTGCTCTCTGCCCTCCACCACTCATAAACTCAAAAAAAAATAGAAAAGTGCAAACTAGGAACAACAAGGAGGTGATGTTCAACATTTTCCAGTATTTATCGTATACAGCAGTCAAACCCTGTAAAATAGCCACAATGATAAAAAAAAAAAAAGATAATACGACCCAGTCCCTAGAAGAAAAAAAGAAACACCAATGCGTAATTTCTCTCTCTGCTGCAAGTTTGTCCCAAGAACCCACTGAGAGCAAAGGACCCTGCTCCAAGCTCTTGCAGGGGTTCATTCAGCAGAAGTTGGAGCATACATGTTCTGACAGCTCAGAGTTTGAAGCGGGTGTTGCTAATGCCTCATTTTTCTTTGTAAACCTCAGAGCTCCTTACTCCTCTCCCAAGCATTTTCCCAAACTTCAGTAGCTTCTGCAGATTCTGTCGGAGGTAGGGTAGCCTAGAAATACTGACATAATGCCCCTCCCACCCAGAGCAGCCTCAGCCAGTGATGCGGGGGTGGGAGCTGACCATGCAGGGGCCCAGCTCCCTCCCTCCCACTGGCAGTGGGGATGATGCAGGTAAGTTCTGCATGGTCTCCCAGCAGTCTCCAGCAGGAATGCACCCCCGTTTTCCACAGCAGCAACCTGCTCATTGACTCGACCTATGTTAACTTCCTCTTCTGCTATAACTCACTCACCACTCTTTTCCAGTGTTCGCTGGGGTCACGTCCCTAATAAACCACTGTCACTGGAATCCTATCAAGGACTGCTTTGGCCAGGATCGTGGTGGCACACACCTGCAATCCGAGCACTCGGGAGGCCCGAGGCAGGAGGATCAAGACCAGCCTGGGCTACAAAGTGAACTCAAGGCCAGCCTGAACTTGATAGTGAGACCCTGTCTCAAAAAGACAAAAAAAATGGTGGAGGGCTGCTTTGAGAGGAGCTTCACCAAAGGCAGCATTCCAAGACTTCTGCACACCTTAGTCATGGATGTTCATCATCTCTTCACCCCTAACTGCTGCCAGCTGGCTCCCTACTCCTTGTGTAGCTCAAAGAAAGGCATGGAGGGGTATAAAAATGCTGAGAAACAGGTGGCTTCTTTACTTCTGAAGTTTCTTCTTGAGGAAGAAAAAAAAAGACTTAGGAGAGGGAAAGAAAGGGCAAGAAACAGAGAAGGCGCATTTTGAAAGAGTTGAGGAAGAGGAATGAGAGACACAAATACAGAGACAGGGAAGAGGAGGAGCAGAAGTGAGGGAGCATACTCAGCCTGAAATGATTAGCTCTTGGGGAGAAAATAAATAATTCTGTCTTTAAGTCTTAAGTTTAGCCTCCTATTAAGCCAATCTCTCTTTGTTTTTGAGGCTTCCATAAAAAGATTTACTTTATTTGCAGATAATGACAATGCTGTGGTCACAAAACAGGTCAACTTTTGCAACACCACATCTTGGGATCTTAAAACAGAAGTTAAAACTCTAGCTTAGCTCTGAAACAGCCCACATCTGGGGCCTTTCCTCAACCCCTAATGACTTACTCTAGTCCCACTATCCCCTCCCCAAATTAAAGAAAAGGAGAGGCAGTGGACACTCTGGTTCTATATCCAGGCTCCTCAGACTACAATCAAGTGTCTCCTCCTCCAGTCGCCTGGTCCCAGCCCTCTCCGCCACACCCCAAGTCTGACAAGCTCCCCCCTAATGGATTGACTGTGGCCTTTGCTGGAGGGGCTAAATATAAAACTTTCCTGCACTCCTCTTGTCAAAGTTAAAAGCTTTCCATGTCTGTGTTAATGTTTTTTTTCTGTCTGCTGGCTCCAGTGACAGATGCAACATCTTGTGCTGAGTAACTGAGAGTGAATGGCTGGCAGGGGCCCGGGAGGTAGAGGCAATTTATCTCAGAGAGTTTAAGCAGGATGACATGGCTGGAAACAGGAGGGGGGTGAGGCTGTCACCTGATTACTAATCCCAAGATTTTTCCTCCGAGAGGGAGAAGAAGTGAGCCGGGATGAAGGGTACAAAAAGCAAATCAATAAACAGGTTAGCGTCCGCATCATTATTAACTCTCGGCCTGTCAGCACCCCATTGAAGCGATCGCTCGAGGCGGCCTCGGATTTAATGGTCAGTGCAATAGATTTACTGTAAATGTTATCAGAGGCAGGGGCGGGGGCAGAGGGCGTGAGGAGGCCTTCATTGACAAATCATTGGATTGTGCCTGGATGCATGAAGCCATTTCTGAATGTGCATAAATAATCCAGAGCTTAGGTCCTGGGTGGTATTGCCTTCCTCTGACTTAAATGCTGCCACCCTCCTTTCCCTGCATCTTTTACTTCCAGAAGGATCTAGCGGCCAGGTTTCCCCTAATTCTTTCTAAGGACCTCCTGTTCTGGCCCTTAGCAAATCTGAGGAAGGCCAGGCAGCAGGTTTGTACCAGGAGCCTCTGTCATCCAGAGAGAGTCAGCGTACCAGGAAGGAGCCCAGGTCCCAAAAGGGCAGCCAGGAGCTCGAGATTGCACGGCAGCAGGAGAGAAGCCTCTGGGACGTAAGGTCAGGCTTGAAGCAAGCATCCCCTGAGCTCAGGATCTGGGGTGTCTTCTCAGTGTCACTCCTGGTCACTCTCCGGGGCTTGCTTTCTCTCAGCCTTCCACTTCCTGTGTTTACCATTAGCAAGTGCTGGTGGAAAGACTTCGACTAAGTCCATTGTCAGAATATGAATTGCTATCCTCTCTTTATGCTAGGGGCCAAGGCAGAAAAAGCATCCAGGAGAAATTAGGGACAGTAGCCAGAGAGCACAGGAAGGAAGGAAGCCTACTCTTTCTTAAGAAAAGGGCTACTGTGCACAACTGATTAAGCTGCACAGTACAAAATCCTAGGGAATGTCATCCACATCATGATCTTAGTGAATGACACTCCAGTTGTGCAGCATGAGAAATTCACACTCATATTCAGCAATCTGGACAAATAGGAAAGGCCAGGTGAACAATAGAGGGGGCAGCAACCACCTGCAGAAGTGAATACTGAGGAAATTTCCAAAAGACACCAACTGGAATCAGAGGGGCCCACCAGTCATTCAGACATGGGTTGTCTAAATAGTTGAGAACATTTTTAGAGCCTCCAAGGAACTTGGTCCATTGAGAACTATGTCTGTGACACTTGGATAAGAAAAGGTCTGTGGGAACCTCAAAAGACACTGATTTTATCTTAACTACATTGGTCATATTTTTAAAATATAACCATAGACTTAGGTATACCAAAGGGATTTTGTACTACGAATGGGGATGGAAAGTTTGGGTGTAGAAATTCACCACTATACTAGGCATTAAGATTGTCGTTGAACTCCAGGTAGAATACTTACCATCTGGACCCTAAAAACTGACAAAGAAAATGGAACCATGGAAAAGGCAGGCTCAAGGTTCTCTCTCTTGGCACCCTGCTGGAAGTAGGTAAGAAAAGTCACAGCTGGGTTTCCTCTAAATAGACTCTTAAATCGAGTACTTGGAAGGAGGTCTTTATCTGGTAACCTGGAAAGCAAAGGAGAGGGAGAAAAGCCAGCCAATGGCATGTCCTCAAGAAGTTTCTGTGGTGGGGCACCTGGGCAGCAGTACCACCAGGGACTCTGGAGAAACATTCCTCAGGGTCTCACAACTGAAGGACAGGTGGGGGGGGCACGCAGGGCATTATCCTCATGCACACTGGGAGAGAGCGGTGAGTGGATCGATGGGCCAAAGGCATCAAGGGTAAGATGTCAACAGCGTCTTATAAGACCTGACCTCAGCATCTGCCAGGCCTGCCCCACCCCATACCCCACTCCAATGCAGCAGAGACAAAGTGCCTTAAGGAACTGGTCTGACTACACAAGCCGCCATCACTTCCAAGAGCCAGTTGGCTTCAGAATGACAACTAAGTGTTTCCCAAAGATTTTACGGGTGAAGCAATGCTGAGGAAAATCCTTTTTTCCAGGATGGGCCCAGGGTGACAGATTTGGGGACATATTTCTCTAAGGCTGGGACACTTGTCCTACTTAAGTAGAAGTCCCACAAAGGTTGCTTGTGTCTTGTTTTGTTTTGTTTTGTTTTGTTTCAGTACTAGGGGTTGAACCCAAAGCTTTTTAACTGAGCTACATCCCCAAACCTTTCACTCCTTTTTGAAACAAGGTCTAGGCTGGGCTCAAACCTGCAATCCTCTTGCCTCAGCCTCCCACAATAGTAGGATTATAGCACGTACCACCACACCCAGCTAAAGGTTGCTTTTGTGTTTTACTGTGGGACCTTCTTGGTTGCCATCTGGCAGGATAAACCCCAAATTCTGTGTGCAGAGCTTGACCCCAGTGAACCGAATTGCAGAGAAAATTGAGTTTGTGAACCGAGGTACCATACCAGACTAGCTAGGAACCAGGAGTCACTGTGCACATCCCCCTGCTGACTCCTGCCTCATGTAGCCAGCCTCCATCTGTAGCCTGAGTTCTACATCCAGTACAAGCCTCCCACCCACAGGCTCCTGCATGGCCAATTTGGGTGTGTGCCCTGCAAGGTTGGCTGAACAGTCACAAACCAAGAACCCACAAGGGGACAGCAGTGACCTGTACCACCCTTCCTAAAGAGAACACGAAAAGACAGAGTGAAGCAGGGCAGACAAGGCCTAGGAGACACAAATCTGGCAGCTGTTTACTCTGGCCCTGGGGCTTGGAGTGCATGTGAGTAGTACATACACACCCACTGCCATGGCTCCAATCTCCAACCCTAAATCCAAATTCACACACTGGAGCTTGCACCCCAAGACAATGGTAGTAAGGGGTGGGACTTGGGGACAGTGATTAAGACAGGAGGGTTCCACCCTCACAAAGAGACTGGTGAAGGAATTTTTGGAGAGCTTCCCCACTCTTCAGTCTTCTGAGCCAGGTGAGAAAGACACCTCTGAGGAACACACCCTTGCTAGACCCTCGCATCTGCTTCTGCTGGCACCTTGCTCTCAGATGTGCCAGTCTCCAGAAATGTAATAAAGAAATGTTTGTTCCTTATAAATTACTCACTCTCATTTTTTTCCATTATAGCAATAGAAAGGGACTGAAACACCTATACATGTGTGCACACGTATCTATACACATGTACTATATATGCACACACCTTGTTATGACTGGTATCTAGATGTCCCACAAAGCCTCATGTGGTCACAGGTGGAGTTTTTAGAGGTGGCTGGATCTAGGGTGTGTGATTCTGGGATTAAGGGTGTATATGAAGAGCCCTGTCCCATCCTTGTTGAGGTTTGGGAAGTTGATATTTGTAGTCCCATGAAAAAGTTATTGGAATTCTAGTGGGTTAATTCCAATCTACACTTCCAGTGCAACCCACAGTGAAAATAAAGAGACTAAGGCATATTTATAATTATGGGAGCAGAGGGGTCCTAATTCCAACCAGGATAAAGGTTCATCAGAACAAAAGCCTCGACCCAGGGCCCAACCCAGATTTTATTAATTTGTGAAGAAGTGGTTTGAGGATGAGTGACTGTAAGAATGGCTGGAAAGATGTCAGTATTATGAGCTGGGCTACATAGGAGGCCTAAAAGCACCTCTGCAATATGCAGAGAGAAGGATATGCAGAAAGACCAATCTGGATAACACAACTGAGGTAGCATTTAACATTTAGGGGGCAGTGCTTCAGTTCTAATGTGCAAACTTTTCTGCCCTGGGCAGTCATAGCCTCTTATCTCAAGGCATGAACCCAGTTGACAGCCCTGGAGTGGTGGTTCTTCATCCTGCCCCTGGATCAGCCATGTTTTGAGAGTCATGGGGTGTGGAAACAGCAATTGTTGCCTAAAGATTATGCATCACCACCTCAGCTAGCCATATTTACATTGTAGAGCCCATTGAAGGGAAAAGGAAATGGCTTAGCCAACTCTGTACACCATCAGTACATGGAGATAGGGCCAGGTTTAGCCAAAGTGGAGGTAATTGCTTTCTGTTCAAGGAGAGTCATCCAAGTGGTCCTCCATAGGTATGTTATCACTAAATTAGCCCAGTAATTGGTTTGGCATAGCTCTGGGTGTGGATAATGGGAAGGCCCGCCCTGAGTGTGGTAAGAACCTCCCAAAGGGCTGGTAGACTGGAAGGGATAAAAAGGAGAGGCAGGCTGCTACTGCTGCTGCTGCTGCTGCTGCTTTGCTGCCTTCTGCCTTCCATGAACAGTTTCGCCTCTGTGATGTCCCCTCTGCCATACCACCCTGCCTTGGAGCCAGCCAATTATGGACTGAAATTTCTACAAATTGTAAAAGAAAATAAACCTCCCCTCCTTTAATTTTGGGTGTTGGATATTTTGTCTCAGCAACAAGAAAAGTAAGTAAGATGCATCTGAATATGTGTGCACACACCTACATGTGCCTGCACACATAGATATGTGGGCATATACTATGCACATGCACATGTGCTACATGTGTCTGTGCATACATATGCACCTTATCTGCATGCATGTTCATATACGCACATGCACACTGTGTGTATTAGTGTGTGTGGCATATGTATCTGGTATATATTTGTATGGTATGTATGTGACACATGTCTGAGTTTGTGTGTATGTTTGTGTAATGTGTATGTTGTATGTTAACATATGTGCCTGTGTGTTAGTGTGCATCCAGTGTGCACGTGTGGGTAGATTTGTGTGGCACGGTATGTGTGTTTGGCTTAACACACAAATGTACCTGCAACTCTTAAGAAAAATCACAAAGAGGATTCCACCAGGAGAGCCCCTCAAAATTGTTCTGTGAGAACTGGGGAATCCCAGGTTCAGATTGGGGGAAATATACTCCACCTCTCTGGAAGTAGGGACAAGCCAGGGAGGCCCATGAGGGCCCCAGACACATTTATCTAGAGCTTTTATCACACAGAGTAATACTCAGCTTATCACCTGTGCCCCTTCTTCTCCACAACTCTTCTTTGGAGTTTGACCCCACAGGACAAAAAGGAGGTAACACCCCTCATAACTCCCACAGTGGGCAAAGTGAGGAGAATTGGCACTGGGAAGACAGACTGACCCAGGGCCCTCTGCTGACACCTGGGCCAGACCACCCCTGGGAGACTACAGTGTTCAGGGGGTGCCACATCCTCAGAGTCGGGAGGGAGTCAGGGAAGAAGCCAGATAGTTTAGGTGAAAAGACTAAACCCATCATCTTGGCGGACATATGGAGGCAAACAGTGGTCTCCCAGGGAGCAGTGAGCCAGGGAAGAGTGCCAAAAGTGTCAGACAAGGTGACCTCCCCCAGCTGGCTCTGGGATCCTATGAGCCCATAACCCCCACTAGCCATCCAGCCTGCGTGGGGCAGTGGCTGAACCAGGCCATCCATGGGAGAATATGCCAATTACTTCCCTTATTGAATATCTGATTAATTATTCAGGAGTTGAATCAATTATTCATATTTCATTTAAGCAAGGGGGGAAAAGCCACTGCCCCTTGACAGAAGCTTCTCAGCATCTCCCAAGGCTCTAGGGACGGAGTCATCAGTGGGAAAAATTGCCACAGCAGGAATGCAGCACTACCACACTGCAGCGGCCACTGTGGCCCTCCTTTTGCACACACTGTCTGGTACATGCACACCCCCGCTCACACTTTCACATGTGCAAATACACACTGAGAACCCACCAGGTGCTGGCCAGGGCCAATGGCACACAATGACCAGAGACAGTCCTACAAATGCTGTCCCTAGCAATATAAAAGGAAAGAAGTGTGTTACCACTCCAAGGAAGAAGTCACTCCTCAGTTATTAGGGCAGATCCACACTAGGCAATGACACTTGAGTTAAGACTTGTCCCAGGGAAGTGCAGAGGTGGGAAGGGCATACCAGATGGAGTCAGCAGGGGCAGAGGTGCAAAGGTGTGAAGGTATGAAAGAGACCCAGGTGTCCCAGGGTACAGGATGTAAAAGGACAGGGTGCCACAGTAAGCAGAGACCACAGTAACCTGAAGAGTTGGGCTTACCTGTCAGGGAGCCAGTGGAAGAGTAAGGGTACCTAGGTCCACCACAGTTGAAACTGGCATTTCACAGGTTAGAGAGCTCAGAGCTCATTGGAGTCAAGGATGTCCTCTCCCTTCCAAACATGGCTTACACCCGCATCCTGGATCTGTGCAGGATGCCTCCAGGGACATGTCAGCTGGCCTCATTGATGAAGAGGCTTTCGTAAGTGGCAGAACCTTTGTTGCTTGCCCCTCCAGGTTGTCGCAATCAAAGTAGGAGCGGGGCAAGTGCTTTAGAGAATCATCCCGGATTTTTAGTGCAGGGAGTGGGACTTACCACTTTTTTACAAACGGAGAAACTGAAGGACACAGAGGGAAACTGGCTGACCCTTGGTCACCCAGAACCAGGACCAGCACTCAGGCCTGCAGGCCCCAGGTTCAGCAGCATGGTATAGGCTAGGACACCGTGTAGTTGCCTAACCTTCCTGAGCCCTGGGGTGAGGGGACCTTCTCAGATACCTCTGCGTAAAGGTGTGAGTCAGGGATGCAGTGCTGACTACTCCCACATTGTCCTTCTTGCCCTGTGTCTCTCTGTTCTCCTCTCCCTGTCTTTGTCTAATGCTCATACACTTGCTCTGTGTCTGTGTGTGTATGCCTCTGTGTCTTCACTTCTCCCATCTCAATCTCTTTCTCTCTCTCTCTCTCTCTCTCTCTCTCTCTCTCTCTCTCTCTCTCTCTCTCTCCCCCCTTCTCTCTCCCTCTCTCCCTCCCTCCCTCCGCTTTTCCCTCCTCTGCATTCCAAGGCCTGTCCAGGTCTGGGACCTAGGCCTTCCTTCCTCCCAGCTCCTCAGCCTGACCAGACCCCAGTGCCCCACACCCACTAATCAAACCTGCGACCTGATTCAATTACACCAAGCAAAAATGCAGACGTGTAACCTTGTTAATATCACGTTTATTAGAGGGAGGGGAGGAGAAAATTAAGATAGACTTCGTGTTGCTGCTAATTAGAAAAATTGAGACTTTACATCTGCGTAGCACTGAGCAACATGTGGTGGTAACAGATGTGGGCTCATTACACAGCTGCACAGGGTGGGGGTGGGGGGTCGTGTGGAAAACATTCCCAAGACAGCCTCTTTCGGGAGTTGAAGTCCCCTCCATGAAGCCATCTAGGGCTGATGATACCCAAGGCAACCAGAAGGCCTAGACCTGGAAGGGAGGAAATGCTAAAGAGCAGCAGAAAAGTCATCCCCGGGGTCGGACCTGAGCTCCAACTCAGCTCTCTCACATGTGAGCTGCATGGGGCAGCCCTTACACGCTCTGTGCCTTAGTTTTCACAAGTACAATAAGATAGCACAGCCCCAGAGGGCTGTAGGAGGGTGAAATAAAATAAACCAGGTATAGTACATGCTCAGTTTGAACGCTGATCCCCGACTCTGACCGCAGTGTGAGAGGTCAGGGGTGCAGCAGTAGCCATTGTCTGGCCCCATAATCCTTTAAACATCACTTCTGCTCTCCTACACCCCCTAGCTCAGAGAAAGGCCTGTAGGAGCCAGGCCTCAGCCCATGGGGACTCTGTTAATCTGAAACTGCCCCATTTCAGATCTCCTCAAGCTCTAATCCTGGACTTCTTGAAGCAACCATGGAATAATGAGAGTGCACAGTGAAACCTCTGCTTCCAGGAGCCAGGGGTGGAGGCAGACAATGAGCTAGCCATATATAGCACCAAAAAGACATGTGCATGTATAGAAACAGATAGGACACTGAGTTAAATCTGAATTTCCTATAAATAAGGAATCACTGTTTATTAAAAGCATGTCCCATGGAATATTGGGGACACACTTTTGTTAAACAGGCATTAGTGGTCCATTTGAGAGCCAAATCTAACTAGCACCTTCTGACGTTTGGCCACCCTGGGTGGACTGTCAGGAAACACTGAAGCTGGGAGAATCTGGTATTCCCTTGGGCCCAATGGACACATGCAACCAGCTATGGATGAAAGGGAAAGAAGAGCATTAACCTCTTCCTCTTGTGTCATACCCAGGGGCTCAGTCCAGGCCCACTCAGATCCCTTGGGCCTTGGTCAGAACAGAGTAGGAAAGCCTCTGGCCCAGCTCACAGCACCCCAGGCCTCTTGGGTGGTGCCTGCCTATGTGACTTACAAGGCAGCCCAGCAGCCAGAGCCATGTGCAAGAAGCACTAGCACTCATGAAATGCCACCTCCTTGTTTCCTTCTGCCTCTCTCTCCCCCATGGTGACTACCTCTGGCCCTAGTTCCTTGGGAGATGCCCTAAAGTAGCTAGGAGCACAGGTCTCATGGGAACCCCTTGGAATTCACCATCCCACTGACCCATGGGCCTGCACAGAAAGGGTTCATGAAAGCCAAGTCCCTTCAGTTCATCATGGATAGTTCAGTGCTAAGGGTACTCTGAGAGTAGGACTCACCTTCCCCAGACAGGGATTTCTAGGCTTCTACTTCTGGTCCACTGTGAGGATCACACCAGGGAACACAAGGGAGACTGAGCAAGGCTGAGGGCCACCAGAGGAGAAGTCAATGGCTGCAGCTGGCCAAGGTGAGGAGGCTCAGGTGAGATTCCATGGGATGTGACTATGAGATGGGGCCTGGGTGCAAGCCCTCCAAGTTGGACTACTTTATACCCAACCCAACCTTATCCTCACCAACTCAAAAGGAAGAGCTTTCAGCCTCCCCAGAGGGAACAGGCTACCAGGGTTCATCTAAGGAGTCCTAGATGCCCACAGGCTAACACAGCTGTCATTCATCAAACATTAGGCACAAACACTACTGTAAGCACTTGGCAAATGTCATTCTCCTAACTTCTGGTTGTCCTCACTTGCCTCATCCTGTGCCACTGACCAGATCTATTCTCTGATTGTCTCTGACACAGGCCATGCCCAGGAAACTGACCTCTACCTGCTCTGGCACCTCAACTCTCTTGCCCCTAGTTGTGCGTTAGGCTCTGAGGAAGCACCTGCAGGAGACAAGAGGGTCTGACATGGTTCTAGCCATGATTGCATCTTCCACGGCTCAGATCTGGTATGTGGTTCTCCAAGACACCACCTCCCGGAGGCCTCCAGAAACACTTTTCTCTCCCTAGACCTTCAACCTGACATAGAGGAAAGGTAATTGGTTTGTGTTTTGCTCCTCAGCCTGAATCTGTCTCACAGTCCCTTTCTATTTCTTTAATCCTGCCTTCACCACTAGTATAGTTTCTTTGGCATGTCTTTTTCACAGCAACACTTCCGGGTGTCCTATTTATTTCCTGCCAGTATTCTAGCCAATTTGAGAATTTTATAAGGTAAGTTACCATTTTCACCCTATTGTGAAGATTAAAAAAAAAAAAACTGGAGCACATGAATTTTAGTAGCTCACCCAAAGGTGCATCAACAATCAACTACTTCTGGTCATTTAAGGTCCTGTGCATCACCCCTACCAAACACGCGCGCTTCCTGAAGACCCTCTACACATCAGGCTTATTCCTGCCCCCACAGGGTCCCTCTCTTACCCCTCTGGACTTTCCTGAGCTCACACTTTATCTGATTATTGAATACAGTAATACATTGGCTCATGAATGCTTCTGTTCACAAACCAATTCTCGAACAAAAGCATTCAACAAAATTTTGCTTCTGTTTACAAACTCCACAATGGGTGACAATACCAGGGCCATTTCTCCACACAAACATGAATGCAGACATCTTCCTCAAAATCACAAAACAAATTACGTTTGTGAACGGAGGTACCACTGTACATGAGATTTTGACCCTGGGAGCGGAAAAGGCCTGGAGAACAAGACTCCACAGCTTAGAAACTGAAAAAGTATATATGATCCAAAATCTACAATAAATACTATGTAAGGGTAAAAAACTGCTCAAAGAGCAAAAGTAATTGGGAAGGGAAAAGGAAAAAGATATAAATCTGTATATATGTATATGTAAGATAACTAAAATGAACATACTGCTGAATGTATTAGTTATTGAGAAAGAACGGTTAATACTCATATGATTAGGATCAATTTTACATGTCTATATCTGTTAATGTAAACAACCATTTTGAAGGCAATGATACACAATATTGCAACCATTGTCAAGTTTCTATCATCCTGTTTTGTAAACCTATAATGTTACTGTTGTGCATTTGCTCTCGTCGTTTGTTTGTCTCTTTTGCTTTTTGTCTTTCTTATATATCTCTTTTTTCTCTTAAATAAAAAAATAAAATAAAATAAGACTCTACAGCTTCATGAAGCTAGGTGAGCACAGACCTGGGCTCCAAACTTCAGCTTAAGGATTCTAAGTCACATGACCAAGTCCAAGGTGGTTCACTGAGAGAATCTGCGCAGACCCCTGCCAGGCACATACCAGCCTCTATCATCACTTTAAACCAGTGGTGTTCACCAGGTTAACCTCCCCCCAGGGTAGCATTTGACAAAGTCTAGTCTAAAGATTTTTTTTTATCAAACTGCATGGGCGATGCTTCTAGTATCTAATGGGTAGAGGCCAGAAAAACTGCTAAACATCTTACCATGTCAGAACAGTCTCCACAACAAAGAATTACCCAACCTAAAATGCCAGTAGTGCTAAGGTCAATAAACTTGGGTTTTCTCCCTAGAGAATACAGAATTTCACAACTTTGAGAGGACATTAGACCTATCACAGATGAAGATACTGAGGACCCGGGAAGACCAATTTAGAAGTCAATAACCATGTCCAAGTGAACATTTTCATCCAAAGTGTGGCACAGCACAGGCTGGGTTCTTATCTTGGGCATCTTGAACTTGACCTTGGAATGAGAGAGATCTGGGATGGTGAGTTCTCAGGACTGACTTCCCCTGGAAGACTTTGGTGAGTCTAAAGAGCTTTCCTTTGGTGAATTCTCCCCTCTACACAAGGGTTCTCATCAAAAGCACACATGCCTGTATACAAGTGTCCACACTTCCATGTACACCCTGAGTTGAGTATGCTATTAATCACCAGTGCATCCATAACCACATGCTGGCCTCAAAGGAATAACCTTGGAAAGCCCTGTACTTACCCTGACAGTGCTGCAAGTACCTTCAGGGTTTTGCAGGAAGCCTGGTGTAAGGCAAGCACTGATTCTTTGAGAAGTGATATGAGTTTGGAAGCAGTTTCTGGACACTAGTCTTTATTCTGGTGTGCTCTATGTAGAACATGCTGGATCCAGCCCTTTAGGAGAGTTCTAAGAGGGAGCTATTTATATGTCAAGGGTCAGGTTTGGTGAGGTGGTTCCAGAGGTGGCTGGTGGGACACGAAGGCCATTCCTGGCTGGGATCACTGGCAAGAGATCCCAGGTTATAGATAGAGCCAGAGAAGTAGGAAAGAGATAGAATAGAGCCATTGCCTTTTACTCAGAGGCAGAGTCTCAGAAGCAAAGGTCAACCCCAAAACTATACATGTGAGGGAAAGGATAAATTAGATCTGTGGCTCAGCCTGTGGCAAAGAGTGGGGCCAATACATAAAGGACAGGTAAGCCTTAGGGAAAGCATCTGGTGAACACTCTTCCTTCTTCGGACAGTAATGTCATAATGGTCATTAGGGAACTGTGTAAAAACTGGAATCAAAGTCCTTGGCACAAAGAAAATATCTTTATCAGGGAGCCTGCTTGCAGAGGCACTGACAGTGTTACAGAAGCACTAGTAGGAACTGGACCATGTGTAAGACTTAAAGAAAGGCTAAGACTATGGGGAGGGATTGTCCAGCAGGGTACAGGGTCCTACAAGGCAACAACCACTAGAGCTGTTACAGATCCAAAGCAGGAAAGGAGTGGAAAAGAAAGATCCCATCCTCTTTCCTTCCATCTGTTCTCCAGTCAAGGCCTCCCATTGATGAAACCCAATGAGAAGCCCGAGGGGCAAGTCCAGGGGTCAGCATTTTGGAGCCTGAAGAAGGGCAAATTAAAAATTGGGAAGAAAGAACCAAGAAACCAACCCTTTCCTGTGAGCCAGTAGTCTTGGGCCAAGAGGAGAATCAAAAAACCAACCTCTTCCTGTAAACCTGAAGCAGCCAAGCAGCTCAGGGGAAGAAACAAGAAGCCAACCACTTCCTGTGAGCCTGCGGCAGCCATAAAAGTCAAAAGTGGAACCAAGAAGCTAAGCCCTTCCTGTGAGCCAGCAACAGTCATGGGCTGGGAGTACCAATAAGCTAACCCCTTTCTGTGAGCCTGAAACAGCCATGTGGGCCAGGAAGAGAACCAAGAAACTAACCTCTTCCTGTGAGCCAGTGACAGTGGTGGGCTGGGAGGAGAACCAAGAAGCTAATCCTGTCTCGTGAGCCAGAGGCAGTCATGGGCCAGAAGGAGAACCAAGAAGCCAACCCCTTGCAGTGAGACAGCCAGCACATGAGCTGGCAGACAAGAAGAGCCAAGCCTCCCCCAGCACACTCCAAAAGATACTGGCTAATTTGGAGAAATACAGACTGAGATGATAGCTACTGAAGTTAAAAAAAAAAAAAACTTAATGCTTGTATTATTTGATTGACTTCATAGGCCTAAAACTGGTTATCTGAGCATCTATTTAGAGGATAACAATATGCAATATAGCAACTATGGGAGATTTCCTTCTGTCTTGTTTCTGAAATCCAATATTGTTCTCACTATTTTGTTTGGTTCCATTTTATTGTTTTGTCTTATTCCCTTTAAAATAAAACAAAATAATAATAATAATTAAAAATTGGGAGGAAGGAGAAGGAAAATGAATAATCAGCACCCCTGCTGTCTTTGACTGGGAGTTGGGCACTGACCATACACAAGTTTAATCAGACCTGTGACTTTTAATCCTGACTATAAAGACAGAAGAGCATTTGTTCCCATAGCAGGGCCCACACTACAACCACACTCATAAACAGAGGGGCCACAATGAGGGGCATCAGCCAAAAACCCCATGCAGTGTCCCCCATCCTCCTCCTTCAGGACCAGGTAGAGCCACCAGGAAGCAAAGGGTGTCTCTGAGCACCTCTCACTGATGGCTGTATAACAGGGTCACCTGGACACCTTAAATCACATTAATGAACCGTGAGAACCCCTGCATGGGGTGTTGGCAGGATACCAAGCCATCACAACAGCCAGGGGGTAGACCTTTTTTATTTCTTTTCCCCAGAAACTACTTGTTAAATGCTTTTAGCATCTTTTTTAAATAAAAAGGGAATAAAATGTAAGGGCCATAATTAGCACCACTCCTATTTTCAATTAGTCCAAATGATCATGTTAAAAGCTATTAATAAACCACCACAAGTGGAGGTCACTGTTGGAGATGTACGTCAAGGAGGAGCCGGCAGCCCATCGTGGAGCCTTGGACCACTGCTGAGTTCTCTCTCCCTCTCCTCACCCCTTCTTGCCTCCAAAGCCTCTACCACAGGAACTTCCACACTGTCACAATGTAGTGAAGGACAGGACAGCAGACTAGAATCATCTGCTAAGATCTGAAAACAGGAAAGGCTTTCCACGCCCACCATGTCTGCTCAAACTCCGGGAGAAATGACACCCTCATTAGAAGCTAAACAAATAACTGGCTGGTCCTATCAGTTCTATCAGGAGCAATGGCCATGCGGGCTAAGCCCTGTGATCCTGGGTATTCATGCTGTCTGTGCTGAAATTCCTATGGTTTTTGTTCCTCTCTGGGAAAAATGGTTTGACTGATTTGTGCTATTTACCAGGGCAAGGAATTAGAAGGTGGTGGCATGCTTATCTTATGTCACCATTCTTGCCCAAATCCTGTTGGGAGAGGGATTTTTCCCTTTGCACCATTCACCAACTGGAGGCAACTTCCATTCTGACCCTGTGGAGTGAGCCAAACCTCTTCTTCCTGGCTCCTTTCATCCTCAGTTTTGCTCTAGGCAGTCAAATCCCCCAGAACAGGAATCCAGATCCAGTATTTCTTCTCAGTGCCCTGGCCAGCAAAAGGACAGTTGTCTGATTTGTAGGGCATGCCAGAGCTAAAAGGAGGGAGGGAACCTTTCCTCCCTTTCAGAGATTTTTCAGGCCAGCATTGGGACTTGCTCTTCCCAGTCCTATGGCTCACAATTGCCCTCACATAAATCTCACCTCCCAGCTTCATCTTTCATCTTTCCCACTTTCATTTTGCCTCCTATCCACTCTGAATTCCTACATTGTCTGACAATATCATGCGTGGGGCACCTCTAAGACATTTGCTTGGAATACCCTCTTCCTTGCCAACCTACCAGAAAACTCCTGCTTACATCTAAAGTTCCAAACCATGTGATCCCCTTAGTCAGACCAAGCTGTTATCTAGAACTCCAAATCCCCTTGTTAATATCTGGATCATCAGTGTCTGTGTGAAGATCTGTCGTGTCTACAAGATTGTGCCCAATGACACAAATTATCATCCAGTGCAAAAGGGCTAGAAATTGTCTCAGCCAGATTCCAGAGACAAGACCTGTGTTGCTTCTCACTTTGCCTTCCAGGACCCAGACTTCCACGCTTACCCAGACAGAGTTCCAACAAGAAAGGACACCAAAGGAACCCAAATTGTCCAAAGGGAGGTTTCAGCATCTCCCTAACTATGGCCAAATTCACTTGTTGTTCTCTGACTATACTCCTAAAAAGAAAGAAGTAGCCCTTGCAAATTTGGGCTTGGTACCCACATTTCCCTCTCACTATTCTCCATCCTTCACTCTACTCCTCAAACCAGAAAGCTGAATCCAAAGCTAATAGAAGAGCTGAAAATGAATCATTGTGGGTACCAGGATGGAAAAAGGCAGTTGAGCAGCGAGGCCCTGCCAAGGACCCAGCCCAAGATTGACCAGAGCCCCTCCGTGGCTTCTAACCACTCCCACTCCCCCATGATTGATGGTGAGCAGATGCATCAGCACCCCCCTCCCCATTCTTTCATGGAGCTTTTTTTGTTAGGTTTTGCTAAAGCAACCTGCAAATTAATTTAATATCCTCCTTTGGTTGGGAGCTATGAAGCTGGGCTCGAGGCTGATGATGCGTGAACCATCGGTGGCAAGTATTTAATCTCTGGACAATGGATAGAGATGTTAGTGCACGCCACACTAAATTCTATTTACGCTGCCTATTAAGGGCAGTCAAGCTGAAGGGAATCGGTGCACATTACAGGCCCTAATGGGAGAGGAAGCTCCACAACAGTACATTAAAGGCGGAAAATGAATTAGGAGGGGACAGTGGAGGAGAAAGCAGGCAGGCCCAGGCTCTGTCTGGAGATAACTCTTCCTGACAGCCTAGCACACATGCCCAGCCCCACTGGTCAGATATACCAAGGAAAGGAACACCAGTGGTCAGTCTTCCCATAGACCTTACCGGTGGGTACCATTCTGCCCAGGGCCCAGGAATATGGAAGCAACTGGACTTTGGTTGAAGGCACAAAAATGATTTATGTAAGGCCACCAACCCAGCATCCCTGCCCACTTCAAATGGGTCTGTCTAAAAGCCTAGGACAGTCTCCATCCCTCCAAAGATGGGAGGAAGTGGACAATGGCCATAAAGAATGGGTCTGACAGCTGATGTCTCTGCTGCTATCACATTACTGGGCACACTTTGAGGACAATGACTGTAATACAGGGCAATAGAGTTTCAGGGGCTCCAGGCACATTACATGACCTCTTTAAACTCCAATATCCTTGACTGTACAGTCATGATTATGTTCGTCTTCTTGAGGATCATGAGAACTTAAATTTGGGCTCAATCAGCCTCCCCATCCTCCTTTGTATTTGTATTTCTGCCCTACAACATATCATTCCTCCAGAGCCCAGCATATGGCTATGCATAGAGAGGGTATCACCCAAAGGTTGTTTGTTAAAGAATTCACCCAAGGTCATTCAGCAGGTAAGCACCTCAGCCAGGAATAGCACCAGATCAGCCCCACCTTCATCACATTTCCCTTACCAACACCCTTCTTACACACAGGTGATTCTTGGGGCACTTGGGAAAATCCAAGCAGACATTCTACCCACAAAGCCAGACAGCAGTCTTGGCTCTGCATGGGGTCCCTAGACTCCTGATTCCTACAAAATAGAGATGGTAGAGTGCAATGTAGCAGACTGAAATGTGGGGGCCACTAAATGAGATGATGCCAGCAAAATGGATTAGTGAGAGGAGGCAAGGCAAGGTGGCACAGTCTCCGCCTAACAGGATGATGAGGTAGAATGTCCACCCCTCCAGCCACGCCCTCACCCCAGCACCTGCAAGATCTCCAGATGGACCTGGAGATAGGGATAATAGTAGCCTCAGGGAACTTCCCAAAGTATCAGAAATGGATAGACAAGAGCACTCTACCATCTTCTATAAGAAGCCTCCCATGAGGCCTGGAGGCTGAAATAGGAGTTCATTATTCATTCTGCCACAGTACATTGTGATACAGCATTTATTGCAGTATCTTAATGTAGTCAAGATGCACCTCCCTGGTTCATTCTCTATTCCAAGGCACTTGGTATAGTCCAGTAAGTACCTCCTGAGCCAAACAGAAATGACCTGTTGGTTCTGGACATCCACTCAGTGCAGATTTATTTTAGCTCCTGTCATAAAGATCACATTTATATAACACCATAATTAGAAATAAAAGCTATTTATTATGTAGGCTATTACATACTGCTATTACTGATAGGTTATACTTGTCACAAAATGAAACAATTATGTATTAACCATGGTTAATATAACAGTGAAGTCAAAGCAGTACTTCAGGGCAAAGTTGTATTCTTTTTTTATTTTTTTTATTTTAAAGATACTAAAATCTAACAAAACATAACAGAACAAAGTCAATCAAAACAAAGCTGTAGAACTGGTACAGAACTTCAAAGAAAGATACTAGGAAAACAATAGCTACTATAGTATATCTTGTTACTTTCAGAATAGTTGACCATTCCATCACGTATAGTAAAATCAAACCAAAAACAAAACACAGTAAAAACAGAGTATGAAATAAAGCGAAAAAAATTAATCAGAATAAAGCAAAACAATGAGAACAATATTGGTCTTCAAAGACAAGCCAGAGGAGAATCCCCCATATTTGCTACATTGCACACTATCATCTTCTCAAGAGATGCTCAGACTGCTGGCCCCAGGCCTACAAAATCAACTGAGCAATACAAGCATATAGTTGCTTTATGTACCATAGTTGCTATCAGCTTAGCCAGTCCTCTGAACCAGCAGGTTGCTTACAGGGCGGCGGGGAGTCCTTGATACTTAGCCCACGCACCAGTAGGCCTATGAGAGGCACATCTCTTTCTCCTCTTGGAGTCTGTGCCAGTCGCGCACACTCACCAGGGAGGCAGGCTAGGTTGTCTTCTGGTTGGAGCCTCCCTGCCCATCATGGCAGGATCTCGAGAGGCACATCTCTCCAAAGTTGTATTCTTGATTGCATCTTTTAGAGAACAAGAAGGAATAGAGAAATATATATCAAAGAATTTCTATGTAATTATGAAAGATTAAAAATATATATATGCCTTCCAAACTTTTGTACTGTCATCTTTCCTGTTATCTCCATCCTTTTGAGTTATTCCAGTAAAAGTCCCTTTGTGTCATTACACTGTGAGTTTTGGAAAGGAATTAGCACTCTCGGTGTGGCTATGTGTTCCCATGAGAATGTGCCTTTCAGATCTCCAACTCCAGGGTAGCTGATCAACTACCCAGGGGCTATCTCTGACTTCATCACCATAGCTGCTCTCAACTTCTGGCTGAGCAGAACAGAGATACTAAAACAGGCCCATTCTCGGGAGACATGTGACTCTTCTCATAGGTGGCTCTGTCTTGAGATCACCCCACCAGCTTTGCCAAAACTTTCTTGGAGCCATATAGCATTCTAATACTTTTTCCTACCCAACTTTCCTACCTTGCCTCTTTCATCCCAAGTGGTTAAATATGCATCATGTTCTAACAGCTCTCCCAGCCTGCTCCAGCATCACACCCATTTTGCCCTCACAGGTGGCTTCTCCAATAAATCTCTTGCATATTTAATCCCATCTTTCTATCGACTTCTAAAAAGACCCAAACTAATGCACCCAAGACAACTGGATCCTAGTACAGCAACAGGGTTTGTTGAGAACCAGCTTGATTCACTAGAATTTCCAAAAGGCATAAGAATTGAAGGCATCTAGTAACTCTGTGAGGGCTATAAAACAATCTCAAAGATAGTTATTTCAAGAGTTTAGAAGAGTAACTGACACATTATTCTTTGGTTTATGTGAAGAGGACTGGTTGCAGACACTGATTAAGTATCAAAACCCATGGATGCTCAAGTTGCCTGCAGAGAATGGCTTAGTATTTGCATAGAACTGACATACATCTTCTCACATACCTTAAGTCATCTCTACATGGTGCTTGACACATAATAAAATGCAAATGCTATGTAAATTATAGCATATTTTTAAAGAATAACATACTATTTACCATATTTTAAGGAATAATAACAAAAGAAGTTTGTACATGCTCAGTACAGACAAAAAACTTTTTCCAAATATCTTCCATCTGAGATTTTTTGACTCTGAAGATATGGAGAGCCAATTGTAGTGGTCATGTAAGTGTTTGGTGGATGAACATAAAATTTTTTAAATTATTTGGTGCCAGAGATTGAACCCAAGGCCTCACACACACACTAAGCATATTCTACTGCTGAGCAGCAACTCAGGCCCCTAAAATATTTTCAAGAAACAGTCAGACTCCTAGATTTTCTCCCCTTCTCTTTTACAAAGCAAAAATTGCCCCCTGTAAATGAGTGAACCATCTTCTCCAGGGTATAACTCTTGTTCTCTCTAAAATAAAGACACCAGGCACTGGTGAGAGAAGGGAAAAAGAAACAGGAAATCAAATTAACTTGCACACAATGAATGGTGCGAGCTTATATGCTCTTCTCCCATCTGGCTCTCAGATCACTGGCAGCCAAAACTTTGCCTCCCACCCTTCAGTCTTTAAAGACTCATCTAGGATTCTAGCCATTTCAGAAAACCAATGGCTTCTGAGGCAGTTCTATCAAATAAGCCACAGGTGACTGTCTCTGAGGAAGTTCAGAGTCAACAAGCCCAATTCACACCAGTCAGCCAGCTAATCCTCCTTTCTTCAGTGAAATTGACAACCAAGGATCTACAGACATCTGAGAAAGACCTCTGACATGGAAGACAGAGACCAAGGCAAATAAATACCTGACGGGTGGGTATCAACTAAGAGAAAGTAGAAATTGTGCTCTTTGAGAAGTAAGACTGCATTTAAAGAAATTTTAAGAATGGGTAAATACAGAGAGACAGAAAGTAGACTAGTGATAACAAAGGTCTAGAGTAAAAATAAGGGGTTTTTTGGGTGGCAGCTAAGGCATGCACAGTTCATTTTGGGGATGAAGAAATCATTCTAAATTTCATGGTGGTGATGACTACACAACTCTGTGAATATAACAAAAACCATGCCCTTCCATGAGTGCACTGCATATTGCGTGAATTAAATCTCAACAAAATATTTTTATATATACAGAAGTATAAATCTTCATAGAATAAGAAAAGCGATCACATAAAACAAATGTTGAATATAAAAGCAAACATTTAGACATTAAAAAGAGGTTTTAGAAATTAAAGTGCAACAGAGTTTAAATAAAAGATTCAAAAGAAAATTCATAATATAAATATGTTCCCCAGAAAATAAAACTAAAAACAAACAAGTGGAAAATGGGAGAGAAAAGATTAGAAAGTCAGTCAAAGATGCCCACCATCCAAACTATGGGAGTTAAAAATAATGGAGGGAGAAAATAACTAAAATTACTGGAGAAACTGAAGGGTTTATAAACAGGATAAGAATAAAAATAGTCCCATACTAGGCATATTATTATGAAGTGTTATGAAAATGTTAGGACCCTGGTTACAAACAGAAGAGTTTATAAGTGGAGGTGCAGAAGAAGGAAGGAGAGAGGGGAGGAGAGGAGGGGAGGAGAGGGCAGGGAAGGAAGAAGGAAGGAGAGAAGAAATCAAATGAAGGATCAGAAAACAGAAGTATTTCAGACCTCTCAACACGTAGAAGACAATGGGACAGTGTGTATCAGTTATTTTGTGCTGCATAACAACGCAAAACAGAAGCTTACAGAAACAACAAAACTTTACATCTTGCACCGTTTCTACGGATCTGATTCAGGAGTCATTCATGAGGTTATAATCAAAATGTCAGTCAAAGTTGCAGTCATCTGAGGGTTTGACCGGAGCCTGGGGGTCCTCTCTAAGATGCTTCATGCACATGGCTGGAAAGTTGATACGGGCTATTGGCAGGAGGCCTCAGTTTCTCACCACATAAACCTCTCCAAGAGGTTGACTGGGCATCCTCATAACATGACAGCAGGCTTCCCTCAGAAATGGTGGTCCTAAGACAGCAAGTGAGAGACCACATGTCTGTTATGGCCATAACTGCTATAATATCCCACTGTCAACAGTGGTCATCCCTATTAAACGTGAAAGGGGACTCTATAGGGCATGAATACCAAGAGGCCAGAATTATCAGTGTCTATTCTGGAGGCTGGTTACCAAAGAAGGAATTTTAAATTATGGAGAAAGATAACAAATCTACTGCCAACCAAATATTTAAGTGTGAGAATAGAATGGTATATTCAGACATGAAGTCTTTAGATTTTTACCTCTTCAATACCTCTTCTTGAGACACAGTGAAAGAATGAGCTCCACCAAAGTGAGTGTGTAAACCAAGGAGGGTAACAAAATGCAGGAAGTGAACTTTTAAAAATTCACAGTAGGATGCTGGAAGGAAAGCTGTGTATCAGAATGAGCAGGTAACTGGACCAGAATGGAGTAAACATGGGCCTGGGAGGAATTTCTCCAGGAAGAAATGAATGATATGACAGTCAATGTGTTTTAGTGTCTTGACAGGTTATTTGGGCAACTAGCAAGGGGTGAGAGGTTGAATCAATGATAAAGATACAATGATAAGGACACTTTGCTTCAAAATGAAAAGAGCAAACATTAACTTCAGGGAAATTAAAAGTTGTGTAAGAAAAGAAAAGTGTTAACAGTTTACTACCTGGATCAGTTGTGAAGCATATTTACACAGTCATAACAGTAAAAATGTTAAGTATTAATCTTCAAATTATGATATAACTACCCTGGAAGATGCAGGTAGACGAGAAAGATGTATCCCTGGGGTTGGGGTGGTAGGGAAAGAAAGCTAAATCCTCACCTGCTACAATTTATTGCCTAAACCCAGAAAACAAGTACTAAGACAACCATATTTTATGAAATCACAGAGGTAAATATCAAAATCTGCTAAAAGAAGAGAAGGTAATAGCTCCTAAGGAAGGAAAAATGGGAGAAAAACCAGCTATAGGGGTTTGTAACAAATCTTACAACATTTATGAATCTTTAAATATAAAAGACTTGAATAACAAAAAATTGAAACAAAAAAAGCCCCTGAAATTGCCTTCAGAAAAATAACAGTAAGCTATGTCAAAATGAATTGAGATGTAGAAATAGTTAGTTAGTGGACATCTCCTCTTTTACAGTTTCCCCCAAACAATTCCTCATCTTCCTACTTCATCAACCAGGCTTGAAGTAAGAAAGACTCACAGGACATCTTGGCCTCTTACTATGTGTATGTTTGTGGCCTTGATTAGTCCTACCTTCTTAGCTTTAGCCTCTTCACACAGTAATACATGGAGAGAGGGATAAGGACAAGGGGAAAATACTATATCTGCATGGAAGGGAATGAGTGAGGTAACATGTATGAAAGTGTCTAGCATACAGTACGTTCTCATTAAATCACTGGCTTCCTTTCTTTTTCCTAATGTAGCTGTGAGATACAAGGATGAAAAAGAACAGAAAGCTAAAGAGCAGAAAGAAGAGTGATGATGGTGGTGGTGGTGTCAGCAGTGATGAGGATTAAGGTGCTAAAGACAACAAAGATTTGTACCAGGTTATCCCATTTCATCCTACAGAAGCCCCAGAACTAAGTGCTATTTTATGGCCATCTTACAGATGAGGAAACAAAGCCATCATGTGGTTAAGTGAGCTATCCAAGGACACAAAAGTCATCACAGAACCCAGACTGAGCCCAAGCAAACTTCAGATCCAGAATAGAATCACTTTATAACATTGCCAAATTTGCTGTAACATGGTGTTAGGTATATTGTGCTGTGGATATTGGCAGCTCCAAAGATAAACAGCCAGTAGGGAAATCATTAAATGATTCTTAAGCAATAAGCTCATGAAGTAAGTGAACAAATCAGAAAGACCATTCTATATTCTAGTTAGAGGGGATCTCAGCAACCAACCCACTATGAAATAAACCAGGTCCCATAGGTATTGGAGCATAGAACATGTTCCTAGTGGAAGGAAGGGACACCTTATTCAAACACCAGAAGGCAGAACAGAGAATAGTAAAATCTCCATTGGCCATGGGGCCAACAGTCTTACAAAAGGACTTTGGCCTTATCCAAAGGAACTGGAAACTCCCTGGAAAAGTTTAAGCAAGGGAATGGCATGATCATATTTACATTTTAGAATGATGGAGCTTGATGTTGTGTGGGAAAAAAATTATAGGACCAAGATTGGCAGTAAGTATACTCACAAGATGGTTATCAGGGTTTTCAAGGACAAAGAAGGTGGCAAGTTAGAGGAGGGCTGCAGGGGAGACAGCAAGAGAAAAGATGCTAGGCAGGGTGTGGTGGCACACAGGTGTAACCCCCAGCGCTTGGGAGGCTGAGGCAGGAGAATTACTGTGAGTTCAAGACCAGCCTGGGCTACAAACTAAGTTCAGGGCCAGCCTGAACTGCATAGTGAAACTCTGTCTCAAAAAGATGTGAGAGAGGTGGGGAGAGAGGGGGGGGAATGGGGAGAGAGAGAGAGAGAGAGAGAGAGAGAGAGAGAGAGAGAGAATGCTTAAAAACAAGTTATCTAAGCCTTCCAGAGACATGGAGGAAGTGAGGCTCAGAGGAGGTAAAATAGAGGAAGGTGGAAAACTCTGATGAAAGTTCTGACTCAGGCCTCTGGGTACAAAGGGGTAAGCTCCTTCTATGGGGTAGGATAAGCCCCCAGAAGCTC
Organism: Dasyprocta punctata; assembly: GCA_004363535.1. Lineage (NCBI taxonomy): Eukaryota > Metazoa > Chordata > Mammalia > Rodentia > Dasyproctidae > Dasyprocta > Dasyprocta punctata. The sequence continues at coordinate 16,203 of RJWM01004334.1, read as the reverse complement.
CCTTCAAATCACATGTGGTCCTTATCTTCTCACCAAGCTGGGATATTTCCATGGACCAGCCTGACTGAGAGAAACAGCCTAGGGACAAGGGGGAGAAGGAAGAAAACAATGCACCCAGGATGAGGTTCCTGCTGTGAACACCCTCCCTTCTCAGCCTTCCCACGTGTCCATGGCCTGTTTCTTCAAGGACGGCTCCTGTTGCAGCTGCTGGCAGTTTGCGCCCATCAGCTGCAGCCCTATTGCTGGAAATAAAGCTGTAGTGTTTACCAGACTTAATTAGCAACATCACTCATCATCCCAGGAACTCACTCTCTGGACATGACACTGTCTGAAATACATTAGCCCAGTGCCCAGTAACTTGATCTTCATTCCAGTCTGGGGTCCGCACTTGCGCTACACTCCCAGTGCAACTTTGAGACCTCCCTTTCACCTCCCGTCACTAGGAGCTCTTGCACTTAATAACTAATTAAACAAACAAAACAAACCTACCAGGTGGAACAACAGGAAGGCACTCTCAGCTCACGAAAGCAAGTAATTTTGTGATGTGGGCAGGTTTGCAAAAAATCACTAATGAGATAAGTCAGTGGCTCACTCCCATCTTGAGGGTCTGTTCAGATGGAGGAAGGCATGTGATCAGAAAATTCATGTGATGGAAAGATTAGGTCATTCCCTTCACAGCTAATCATAGGCAAGGATGTTCTTAGTCCTCATCCCAGACTTGTTCTGTCACATTGGGGATAGAAGTAAAGTATTCATGTAAAAATATTTATTGTGCACCTACCATGAATCAGGGAATAGAGAACTGAACAAGATAGTCATGTCTCCCCCTCCTATAGGTCTTCATATCCCAGTATTTTAAAGATAGACAATAAACAAGAAAGTAAACAAGGTATTCCAGATAGTGGTAAGGTCTAAAAGATAACTAATAGACTGATATGGTGAGGAGGACTGGGCCGAGGGGTGTTTTACAGGGAGGAATGTCAGAGAAGTTTCTCTAAAGAGATGCCATTTGTGCTGAGAGCTGGCAAGGAGAATGGCTGATGCAAAGGCTCTGAGGTGGGAAAAATGTCAGCAATTCAAGGGACAAAGAGCTGGCCAGCATGGCGGGAACACAGAGCGTGAAGAAGAAAGTGAGAAGTAGGCAAGTTTGGAAAACTGGCAAAGCTGGCATCCCTTACAGGTCTCTACAAGGGTCATATTTATATTCTAAATAAACTGGGAAACTGTTGGAGGGTGTTAATCACCAGTGTCAAGGTAGAAATATAAGTGAACAGGTAACAGACACTGAGGGCCAATTATCTTTCTCCATGCCCTGAAGTCCTAGCATGCCCAGGTACTGGCTGTTGTGAACCGTGGCAGAGAACATATTTTCCAAATGCACCAGTCCCACCTATCTACTCAAAACTTACTTACAAGACAGATGGAGAAACAGACATGATGCCCCCCACCCTGGTATAAGCCAGCCATATGTACAATCTCACAGACACCTTGCTCTGGCCCAGTGAAATAGGTACTGTTAAGCACAAGGCAACTGAGGCACAGAGAAGTTAAGTAATTTGCCTGTGGCCACCCAGTTCTCAAGTGCTAGAGCTGGGATTGCAATGCAGGTAGTCTGAGCAGTCTGTTTTTACCACTGTAACTGACAGCTTTCATGGTTTAAACTGTTTCCCTAAGCTTATAGGGCCCACTCACACCTTGAACTCAAAGCTTTTCACAGCCACCTACATGTACTGATCTGGAATGAGGTTCCCATGTGTCAGTAATTCCCTTCTGAATGTCATAGGGTGATTCTGAGAATTAAATTAGCAATGTATGCAAAATACCCAACACAGTACCCACCATGATGCCCGGCACTTAGCAGGAACTCAATAGATTATTTTAAAAGAAAAGAAAGACACTTCTATTTCTGTGAAAGTGAAGCCCATGCTCTCTGAAGTGAGGTGTGGGGGTAGCAAGGAAGAAAGAGAGCCTTTCCCAACTGAGGGCCAGCAAAACACTTACATCAAGAAGTAGGTCTTCCTTTTAATAAATTTTTAATGAATGATGATCTGTTTTTAAATAAATATGACTAATATTATCTAAATGTGAGTCAAATGAGAACTGATTTAAGAAAAATTTTTAAATAGGGTCTTTTTCCGGGTCATAGAACTCCATAGATCAAGCACTAGGCACAGCCAAGTAGTTGCCCTCCGGAGACAGCCCCTGAGTGTCCAGAGCAGGGCCCTGAACAGAAAACGAGTGTCCTTCCCAACCCCAGCTAAGAAACATCGCTGCTCCATGACTTTTGAGAGCAATCCTTAGAAGAGAGAGTAGCTTTCCCACTCTTCTCAAAATGTCCTGGCTGAAAGCCCAAGGACTTAGTGAGATGCGTGCCACTAAAGTGGTCCTCTGTGGCCAAGAGTCAGAGAGAAGAAAGAGAAGCCGGGCTCCCAGGGTTCACACCTGAGATGAAGGCTAAGGCTACACATGAGGCAGGTTCCAAGTGCCTGCATCACTGGTTCACAGTAAAGTTAAGAATGTTCCTTGCCAAGCTAGCAAAACAAACAGGGCTGCTCCCTCTCATTTGAATATTCTTGATCCTAAAGTGAGATCCCAATTAAACTGGCACATCCTACACCTTTCCTCCTCCCTTCTTACTTCCTCTTTCTCTTCACTCTCTTCTCTGACCTCTGCTCCCTACCAGATGTTGTCATTCTGCCCCCTACCTCAATGTCTCCTTAGAGGTCCTTCATGGGTTGAACCATCAGTGCCTAATGTCAGTGTCAAACGGCACAAGAGGCCACCAGCCCCACTCTCCTACCTCAGGGACACTCAGGGACTGTCCCCGTATGCAAAACAGCAGGCGCCTGAATTCATAATTGGACGTTCCAAAATGTAATTATGAAAGATGAAATGCTCCTCTCAATGAGAAGGCTGTAAATAGAATAATTAATTTTGTGTTTGCTTGAACAATTCTGTATTATGGACCTTACAGTGGAACTGAAATTAATTAAGTGCACCAGGATTTATGGAGAAGGTGAAGAGAGAGGGAAAAAAAAGAATTAATCCGAAGTAAAAGATAGATGAGTTTGGGAGTGTAATGATGTGTTAGCCTGGGGTATTCTTTAACAAATTTACCAGGCACGTTCTGGGTATAAAAGGCATGCGTTGACAGAATTATCTCAACTAATACAGCTGCTGGTCAAAAGCAAGTGAGAAAAAAGGTGGATGGATGGGACCTAGGAGGCCCCTGAGGAGCTAGAGACAGGGGCTAATTTTAAACTGGCCAGGAGGGGATGACACCAAGAGAAGAAAGTGGGCAGGCACAGCAAAAGCTTCCACTCTCACAACAAAGTAGGAAACAGTAGATAGTTCCCGGAGGTTGCCGGAGGTAAACTGGAAAGGCTGAGTATGAGGGCTAATGGAAGGAGAAGTTCCTTAGCATTCCTAGGCCCTCAGTAGGTTCATATTCAGTCCCAGTAATATTCACAGTCCCACATACCTAGCCAACATATTTCCCCTCCTCTTGGACCTGGACAGGAAGTGATGCCCTGTGACATCCAGAGCTAGGTCATAAAAGGTGCTGTGGCTTCTACATGCACCGTTGGAACCTGACGCCATGTTTGTGAGGAAGCCCAAACTAGCTCCTGCAGGGAGATTACACAAGGAAGACCTGCAGCTCCCAACTCACCACCAGCACCAACCACCAGATCTATGAAGCTGACCCTGTGAATTCCTGCAAATTCCAGCCCCAGGCTTCAAGTCTCCTGTCAGACATGGTGGAGTACAGGGAGCCATCCCCCACTGTGCCCTATCTGAATTCCTGACTCATAAAACTGTGAGAGATCAGAAATGACTTGTGTTTAGGCCACAACATTTTAGATGATGTATCAAGTGGACAGCAGTAAAACAATCCCCCACTTAACCCAAGTGGCACCCTCTTTCATCTATTTTTATATCACAATCCCACATCAGATTTTGAAGAAGGAGAAGAAGAAGAAGAAGAAGAGCAGGAGGAGGAGGGGGAAGAAGAGGAGGAGAAAGAGAAGGGGGAGGAGGAGGAGAGATGGAGGAGGAGAGGAAAAAGGAGGAGGAGGAGGGAGGAGAGAGGTAATGTAGCTGTGAAAGGCTGAAAACACACTATATTGAGGCCAGGGGATAATACCGGTTTGGAAACACAAAAAACTGGGTTGAACCCCAGCTCTGATCTTCCAGGTTATGTACTCACATTGCATCTGTGAACTTCCTTCTCCTCATGAGGAGTAGAGGTATAGCACATGTCCACATTTGCAGGGATTTTAGGAGCTCCCAGCCTGGGATGCCAGCAAAATATCACAGGTAACAATGAGGTTCCAGAGTCAGATGGACCTGGTTTCAAATTCCAGCTCTATGTTTCTAGCTGTGTGATCATACACAACTCTCTTTTCTGGACTTCAGTCTCACCATCTGCATAATAAAAGTGATGGGCACATCATAAACGTTCAATAAGCAAGAGCCTATAGTTTAATCGCGTGCACCTCCTTGAACTCCCTTGCCTTCTTTGCATGACTCCAAACTTGTAAAACAACCACAGGCATCAAAGCAACCGTTAGTGCATCTCAAATGTCTTTATCTGAACAGCCAGTGGTAGATACTTAATGACGCTCCCATGACACCATCACATCTCTGACCCTTGTGTCAGAGGCCAGTGCATACGACAGCAGTGTGAGCTGCATACGACAGCAGTGTCCTCACTCCCGTATCTGTCCTCCGTAAGCAGCAAAATGGCAAACAGAAACTTTAGTGTATCTACTCCACTCCATTTGTTAGACCACAGCCTCAAAACAGTGATCTCCTAGAAACCCAGGCCAGACAGGTGTAGGACGCCCTGGGCTGGGTTCATATCTACACTGCAACAAGACTCCAAACCACCAAGCAGATGCCTCCACGCCAGCACCCCGGTCCCCGGGGAACATCCCTCATGCAGACTCCCACTCCCCAGGGTGGTATTAAGCAGCCATTTAGATACCTGGCGTGGAGCAGGTTGATGGATGGCTTTATTAACCCACTGAAGCGGAGCCACTGACAGTGAAAGACTCCCCTGTCAGGGGAAGCGTCTCCTGCCCTCAGGGCTCCTTACCAGCCTGTCTGACAATCTGAGGCCCTGACAGACTGAGAGCTCCTGGGAGCATGAGAGGGCAGTGTGGGGACAGAGCAGCATCCCTCCAAGTGCCGAACCTTCCAGGCCCTAGGCCCTAGTCTCCTTGAGTCCCATCAAGTCACCTGGCCCTCCAGGCTAACAGTTGCCTTTGTCTCCCATTCTTAGTCTTTATTGTGCAACCCAGAAGTCAGCATTCACCTTGCAGTCTGGGTAAAGGTGTCCCCTGAAGCTGACCAATGTAGCGGCCCTGATGGCTTTCCCAGATGGCCCTGCAAACCTGACCATGTGCTAAACATTCCATCAGCCTCTCCCTATAACCTCAGAAACAGGGAGATACAATTTTGAGCACCCATTTTGTAGAAAAGGAAAGTTAGACTCAAAGAGATGAAATGACTGGCCCCAGGTCACACAGTGGAATTCAAGCCCCTCTCTTGTCCCCGATGCTGTGCAGAAAAGATCCCTCTTGGGATTGCTTCTATGAATTCCCCAGCCTCCTCCCACCATGGCCCTACAGTCACCTTCTCATTCCCATGCTGCAGTGGACTACACTACAAAGTCCATCAGCTCCCTAGGGCCTTCAGGCCCGAGGCAGAGGCCGGAGGAGACCAAAATCGTGGATTGCTCTACCCACTCTCGCTTCTCTGGAGTGCCCCAAGAGCACCATGAATTTCCATGGTCCCTCTCATCACCCCAGACACAACCTCTTCTGCAGTCCCTTGAGTCAGAGAACTTACATCCGCCTCTCCACAGCCTGCATCTGCTCACCAGAGCTCCTCCCCATGTCTTCTCCACACAGCAGCTCCAGCTTTCCCACTCCAACCACACAGGAGAATGTTTCTTCCGTGAAACTCCAACTCCATCCTGCCCTGCCCTTCAGGCCCTGCAGAGTCCCTCTGGCCCTTAGCATCAAGGCCAAACCTCACAGCCAGACCCAGCATCCCCCACAAGCCCTGCCCTCCCCTTCAGCCTCCAGCTCCTCAGATACCTCCTTGTGCACACCTGGCTAACCACACCCTTTCCTCCACCGAGGTCCTTTCCTTATTCAGCCCCTGCCACCCCTGCTCTTCTTTCTGACCCAGCTCCTCTTCCCTGGGCCTCTAGTTTATGTCCCCTCTCCAGGATCCCACAGTTGGCTTCACCCCTCTCTGTGTATGGTCAGTTACCCATGTGATCTGCCACTTCCTCACTCTTCTCTGTGCCATTCAAGGACTCCATCCAAATGCTCAATAAATAAGAGGGCTTATGATGTCCTATATGATTATTATTTCAAATACAACCTCCACTCCAGCAGGCCTCCTCCTGGAGCGACATTGTGCTGGTCTTTGCAATCACCCAACGTCCTCTCAACCCAAAGCCTGTCTCTCCTGCCAGCTTTTAGGTTTTTGGTTCTCTCCGGTCACTTCTACCTCAGAGACCAGAGAGCACATATTCTCAGCCAGGAACAGTCTTCCTCTCTATTCACTTGTCTAACTGCTCCTTGCCTTCAGTGCTTAGCTGAGAGGCTGAATCTTCAGAGAGATCTCCTATAACCATCACTTGGAATCTCCTAGTAAACTTGATCAGGATATACTGCAATAGATTGTTGCCCCAACTCTTCATCATGTCTCCTCACCCCGACCCATCTCCCTTACCTTATGACTCTGCAGCCCCTCCTAATAAGGAAGTAGTGCTCATTTCTTCACCACTGAAATCTAGGCTGGCCTCAAGACTTGCTCACCAATCAAAAGAAGAAGTGACAGTGTAATCGCTGGGGCCTTAAGAAGGACTGTGCATTTTCACTTGCCACTGGCCTTCTGCCTTCTCCAGAGAAAGGTAGCAAGATAGAGAATGAAACATGAGCAGAGACGAACTGTCCCATTTATCCCAGCTGAAGCTATCCACACCAACCACCAGATATATGACAAACACAAACAAGACCAGAAGCAAGCCACACTGGGCTCATCCTTAAGGGCTCAGTACTTTAAGACACTACTTCTAGACTGGTTTGTTATGCAGTGTTTTGTGACAATTGACAACTGATACGTATCTGAAATTTCCCTTCCTAACAGATCATAACTGTGATTACAAATGTATTCATGCATTTGTCTAATGAGTGTTTTCCTACCATTAGGCCATAAGATTTATGCTACCAAATGGTATGTCTATCTTACACATTACAGAATTCTTTGTCCTGATACAATTCTTGGTATATGGGAAGTGCTCAAAAGAATTCACTGTGAATTAATTAATATACAGTGATTAACAATAATACAATGATTGAGCAGATGAATGCACCCATTCACTCCTCCTGAAGCCATTTCCTCCCACTTTCCAACAGCCAGACCAGAGTTGTTTTCCAAAATAATTTACATCAGAGAGATTAAAACTGAGTAGTCAATGCTTCACCTTTGAGTCATGAGAGCCTGAACCCACGTGAAGCAAATGAACAAACTTCTGCCATGAGCGTCTGTGATTCTAGAAGTTATGCTTACCTGCAAGAGGGCTCCTGCAGCACTTTGTCTCACTCTTGGCAGTCACCCCATTTCTCCAGCTCCAGTGGGAAGGAAAAAGGAAGGTCATGCAGTACACGCTTTCTCTCTCCCTTTCAACCATGAAACTAGGGACAGATGAGAGAAGAGCACCCTCTGCCCATGCTTTCAAAGGTGGTCGTGGGGTACTTCTACCAGGAATACCTCTGCAACACCCTTTTCTGCTTTGCTACCCAAAATCAGGCCCTTCCCTCTTCTAACTCTGACTGAGAAGCTAGTCTTTGAAATCTAGATTGGATGAGAGAGGAGAGGAACCTATTTTTACAGTGCTCATAGATCATACATTGCACCATAAGGCACTTATTCTCATAGTATACTCCCTCAGCCATTCTTATTTATTTAGCTGCAGTTTTAAGATCTGTACATCCATTCTGAAAATGATCTGGCCCAGCATTGCCTTCCTGGTATGTATGCAATCAGACAGGGATCAATAACAACAACAACAACAACAACAACAACAACAAAGTAGCAATTCCATTTACCCCACTTACTCATTTATTTGTAAATATATATAGTCACCAAATATTTTATTGGGCACCTACTATGTGCCAAGTCCTAGGGATACAATGATATGTGAGAAAGACATAGCTCATCATGAAGCTTATAATCCAGTGGAAGAAAGAGGGAATGAGCAAGCAAGTTAATATAAAAGAAAGTGTCAGTGATAAAAGAACTGAACTTAAACCAGCTAATATCACAGAGAGTGGCAGAAGAGGGGGAAAATCCAGACAGGCTGCAGAGAGAATAGCAAACCCACAGCCTACCTAGGAGGATCTGTTTGGCTGAATTTTTGTCTTTAAAAGGCAAGGACACAGTTTTATCAGTGACTCAAAAAATAGACTGCTCATTCACCTAACATGTATTTAGAGAGTACCTACTATGCACCTGGCCACTCCAACGTGGCAGTGGTGACATCTGACCCAATGTCTTCAGGCTCAGAGGGAGGGAAGAAGGAAAGGAGGACAGCACAGCAAGAGTTTATTGAGAGAGCCCTCTGTGCCAGACACAAGCTGTGCAGTATTGTGTGTATTTGTTCACTGGATCCTCATAATGCAGCAGGGAGGTAGTAACTAAAGTGATTCCTCTTTTACTGTAGCTCTGGGAATCATCACCACGCATCCAGGAAGTAATGCATCTGGGATTTGGACCTGTGCATGTGTGGCTTTTCTACCCACATCATGTACCCTCTATAACCTCTTATGGATTGAATCAAATAATCAGAATTTAAATCTCCCTCATTGTACAAAGATATGAGTCTGTAATGCCAAGAAGAGAGTATTCATGGTAATAATAAAGCCAATTTCTCTGAGGAATTTAAGGACCTCTCATGCTCCTCTCTGTCATTCAGCTGAAACTTTCTCCATGCATCATCCTCACAATATATAGTTCACTGGTATAACCAAGTCTGAACCCACTGCTAAGAGTGCCAGATCAAAGTACTAAGGCGCACCTTCTACATGACACCTGCCTGAGTCTCCGAGGCAGCAATTTTTTACACAATATTCTTGCCATAGGGAAAGCATGATTAAAACATCTTTTACAAAATGCATTAATTCCTACACCAAGATAAAAATGCCATTTGACACAAATAGATTTTCCATGGTGAGTTAGCCCTGTATTGAGGGTCATGGATGGGGGAGGGGTAAGCATCCAGCCCATAAATCAAAAGTGGAAGGAGGAAGGAAAGGAGTTGATGGAGGCAAGGAAGAGGCACTTGCGAAATTTCAACCTGTGAGAGTGATGCCCCCTCCTTTCCCTGAGTTCTTAATGATCTCATCAGGGGTCCAAGATCGATTCCCAGCCTAGTTCATCTATCCCCTTCTGCATTCATTATTTTAATAGCATCCACATAGGACCATTTGACATTTGCATCAGGCAAGCATTAATGGGAAGTTTGTTTGGGGAGCTTAGAAGTCGAGAAGCAGGCGTCCATGGTTAGGATTGGGGCAGTTTGAAAGAGAAAAATGTAGAGATTAGGGAAATACAGGAGGAGGAAAATAACAACTAAGGTTCTGTCCTTATCAGGCCAATGTGGCAGACTTTTCCCTTCTCCTTACCCAGATCTCTTAGCAAACCAATGAGTACAAAATTTAGATTTAGGATTTGAATAAAGAGTACAGATCTTTGAGCTAGATCAGATAGACTATTATTCTAATTCATCCCACAAACATTTCCCAGGGGCTCGTCTGAGCCAAGCACTGCATTATGTTTGAGGAACACATGATTTGAGTGTGAATGAGACTCATGCTTGCCCTCAAAGAGTTTCAGTCTTGATAAATAAAGAACCAGCTTCAATCTGCAGCAGTAACTGAGTAGATGCACTTTCCTGACAGAGGGAACAGCTTGTGGAAAAGTATGAAGCATGAAGTTGGTGTGTTTTGGAGCTACAGGAACTTGGGAACCCTGGAAAGCACAGAACCATCAAGAAAAAAATCTCAATTTACTGTTCAGAAAAATAACTATGGCCCATTTGCAGCACCATTTGCAGACCAGGGTTAGAGAAAACCATGACCACAGCAGCAAACAAGCCCAGTCTGGGAACCAGCACCATGCATGGGCCGTGGCCAGACTGGGAACAGCCAGACCCAGACCCTGGCAAACAAGAAGTACCAATCCCCCCACCCACCCACCCCTGCCATAAGTGACCGGTTTATCTGGAGAAGCACATGCTGTGATGATAGCTATCCAGGTGAAATGCAATTAGACGCCTGTGGTGCTTTGGTGTTCACTAACATCGCAGGTCTGGACCCAGTGGTCTGATCATAGGTTCAGAGGATATCGCTAAGCAGTGTGTTACCTAGGGGGGGTCTCCTTCTGAGGGTTGCAACCATTGTTGATTCCTTATGGTCTTCTTTTGAGGTTCTATATTGTTTCCATTGTTTTGTTGGGCTGAGCTTTATACTCTTTTGTTTTGTTTGATTATGTTAAATCCCATGGCAAAAGAAGCTATTTCAAGAATAGCAAGACATATTATGGTAGCAATTTTAGATTTACTACTGGTTTGTTTTGAAGTCCTTTATCAAATTCATTGTTTTGCTTTTATTGTTTCTGTTCTATTCTGTTCTGTTTGATTTTTACTATGTCCGAAGTTATCTGCAGCTATTTTGAAGACATCAAAAGGCATAATGGTAACTGCTGTTGATTTCATAATGTTTGGAAGTCCTGTATCTCTTACACTGGTTTGTTTTGATTGGTTTTATTCTGTTATATACTCTTTAAAATTAAGAAAAAAACAGAAAATAAAAGAAAAACAACTGTGTTCCATGAATGCATGCATATAGACACACAAATGACAAATATGGTTAATGTGCCAGTGTGGAGAGGATCTGGGTAAAGAATATACAAAAATTCATTCAATGTTTTGTAACTTCCCCATAAATCTGGTACCTTTTCAAAATTTTTAGTTTTTTTAACTCACTTAAGCCCATTGGGATTCATCTGCCTTTTTTTTTTTTTTTTTTTTTTTTTTTTTTTTTTTTTTTTCCGGCACTGAGGATTGAACTCACAAGCTTACACCTGCTAGACAGGCGCTTAAGCCACTGAGCCAAACTCCCGGCCCTAGTTTTTTGAGGCAGTGTCACGCTATGTTGTTCAGGCCAGGCTTGCGCTCACGTCGTAGCCCAAGCTGGCCTCGAACTCACAACGCTCCTCCTACCTCAGCCTCCTGAGTACTGGGACTAAAGGCATGCGCCACCACGCCAGGCTCCCATCTGCCTCATCTTTAAAAAAATATTTTTAAAAATTCCAATCTGTTGTGAAGAGTAAAATAAAGGGCCACTACCAGCACAGGAAATGCCTCTGAAGAATGTTTCAGAAAAAAATATGTTGGACCTAAAAGGTTTTCTGAGTCTTTTCTCCTCTTTGGGATCTTGAATTGCTTTGGAGGCTAATCCTTGGGACTCAATGCCCAACATCAATGCAAGGACAGGACACCGAGCTTCCAAGCATGACCCTCACTCTGGCCTGCAAGGCACAGCCACCAGGAGGGTTCCACCGATGGAATCGAATCTCCTGTGTATCTCACAGCTTTGTTTGGTCTCAAAGGCTTTGGTGGAATGCCAAGGGTTTGGAAGAGAAAAGAAGAAAGTCACTGCTGAAGGGTATCAAGGATAAGACCTGGGTTCCATCCCTGACTCCATCACTTGGACAATTCCTGAGAGTCTCCTGGTCTCTCTGTCCATATCTGTGATGGGAAGAATCTTAATGCCCATCTCATAGCATCCACTTACTCATTCACTCACCCAGCAGCATGTACTGAGACCCTCCGTGAGCCACATGCTGGATGAGTCGCTGGGGTGAGGAGTGAATCAAGCATGCACGTCACTTTTTCCTGGAACTTGCCAATGGTGGAGGGAACAGTGAAAAGGCAAGTAGAGAAATGTGTAAAACACCACAGACTGTAGTGAGTACTGTAGAGGAAACAAGAGCAGATGATGACAAAAAGTAAGGAGTAGTGAGCTAGTTAAACGGGTAGTCAGGGAGGGCTTTTCTGGGGAGGTGACTTCACTGAGACCTGAAGACTGAGAGATACCCGCTGGATGAAAAGATATCTTTGAGATCCTCAGAGAGTCCCTGTAGATGGTCATGCAACAACGAGCACCCCCTTTTTCTCCATCCCTTCTCACCCTCACCCAGTGACAGCAGAATTCGGCTGCGGGATAAGAGACATTTGGCAAGAAATCTTAGCGTTCCCCGGCGTGAGCTGGACTGGACCCTGCGCAGGGGCCTCCTTCCTTTGTCCCGCACACCTCAAAGCCCTGCCGGTGCCAGAATTCAGAGGGAAAAATGAGGAGCGCTCCCTTCCAGATGGTTGTAAGAGGCTGTCAGTTCCCAGGGGTGACACTGGAGAAGGTGCCAAGCAACAGCCTTTGTCAGAGCCCCTCCCACTCCACAAACTGAGGGTCTAGGAACTGGCAGGAGTTGTTGGGTAAATAGCCCTCCTCCCTCACCCTCAGTGGAGTAACACTCAGTCCAGTCTACACCGTCTGTCATGAAGCTACGGGGGACTGAGCTCCATGGCTGTGCTCATTAACATACCCTGTGGTAACTTCCTTCCCTACCCTGTCCCATATTCCCAATGTCCACCACTCTCTCCTGGGGCAACCTCCCAAATAAACCACTTGTATCCACATTTGTCTCAGAGCCAACGTATAATCCTGCTCAGTGATTGTTTTGTAATCTCAGTGGAGCTGAAAGTGCCTTAAAAACTAGGGTGACCTCCTTTATAGCTCATTGCTCGATCCCAACATCTCACCCAGAGTCTGGAGTAGAGGAGGTACCCTGTCAATATTTGCTGAACGAGAGGTTGAGCTCAGAGGTAGGCAAGTCACCAGAAGGGGAGATATTGGAGCCAGCCCTTCTTAGGAGGAGCCCAGGTCACCTAACCTCTACACCAAGGAGGCCCCACTGATGGGCGCAGAAAGGAGGCACTGCCAACAATCAGGAGAATCGAGTGCAGGGGCAGGCAGGCTTGCTTGTTTGTCTGCTGCAGCCTCCACTCTGTGCTCCACAGAGGAGTCGGCTCCGCTGGGCACTCTTCACCACAGTGAGTGTGCAAACAGCCCCAACACAGGGGCCATTTCAGTTAGTTCAGGAAAGGTACAAGAGCATGACAAATACATGTAATTTGTAAATTGGCCAGTCTTTTGCAATAATTTAGAGGCACTAGTTAGGAGCAATAGAAACCCCCCAATTACTGATGTTTAAGCCTGGCACTGTTGCTGACTGAATATTTCATGCATAAATGAACTTCCACTAGGCCACCCGCTGCTTCTGATGAGGCTCTTGCGGGCTTTATTGCCCGGCACCCAGCAGGGTCCCTCCAATGGGCCCCATGACGGATGATGCATCGTTTTGCAGCTTAAATAATGCAGCATGGGACAGGCTTGGTGCTAGTGCACTTTATTTACATATCAATTGAGTGGCCACTCTGAATATGAAGAAATATGAGAGAGGAAGTTGCTGGCACTGAATATTTCATGGCCATGAGCCCTGCTGGAAGCAAATGTCCACAGTGCAGAGCTGGGTCTAGCCGTGTATGTTAAGGAGAATCGGCATTAGTAGTCCAGGAGACCAGGCCAGGATGATTTCCTCAGCCAGGAGGGGAGCTGCTAAGTGAAATTGATGAGCCCCCATCATTTGGACACTGCCCTTTACTGCTTTCTCAAGTCAGCAAAATATCTGCTTCCTGCCTCCAGCTTCTGTTTCCCAGAAGCTTCTGCAGAGAAGGGAATCTGTTTAAGCCATCACACCATGATTTCCCAAGCCATATAAATGGAACAGAAGTTAGCAGCCAGCAGGTAATAGCACAGTCTCCAAGGAAGGAGCTCACTCTTTCTGAGGATATGCTAGAAGATGAGTCATGGGTCCCAGCCAAGGCCAGCACCCCCTGAAATGCCTCTGAGAACTCCCATCCCTGGAGTCCATCCCACAACAATCATCTTCCTGTCAGTGCCAGGTTCCTGCCTAAGTGATAAGGCTACGACTATGAAGAAGGCACAGTCTTTATCTCCATGGGGTTCATAGTCAAATGGGAAGAAAACAGATAAGAAAATGGAAAATCGTTAGTTCAGTGCATTGGGTGTCTCATACTACTTAACAAATTGCTATGATACTTAGCACCTTCGAATAATAAATATTTATTATTAGATACAGTTCCAATGCATCAGAAATTGAGAAGCAGTGTAGGTGGGTGGGTTTGGTCAGGATGTCTCATAAGTGACAAACAAGATGGTGAGCCAAGATGGCACCTCGGTAGGATAGACTGGGGCTGAAGGGTGCAACTCCAACACAGGGCTCTCTATGCATAGAATTAGGCTCCCGGTGTTTGGCTTGAGGCCTCAGTTCTCTGCATTCTGTCTCCACAGGGCTACTTGAGCACTTTACAAAATGGCAGTTGGCTTTTCGCAAGTGAAGAATCCAAGAGAACAAGATGGAAGCAGAAATGTCTTATGATCTATCCTCAGAAGTCACAAACTATTGCCTTGGCTTATTCTATGAGTCACATGGATAAATCCTGATGCACTGTTGGAGAGCACTGCAAGAACATGAATACCAGGAAGCAGGGACCACTGGCAGCCATCTTGGAAGATGGTTACCATGTGGGGCAAGTAGAAGCATAAGGAAGGCAGCTAGTCTGGTGCAAAGCAATATACTAAGGCTTCCTAGAGGAAACGAAGAAGGGGGAAGAATGTCTAGCAGAGGTGAATAGCCTTGGCAATAACACAGAGCCTGTTGCATAAGGAAGCCAGCTGACTATAACAAAGAGTCCCATTTGGTTAATACTCTAGAAGGTTCTGGATACCAGGCTTGCTCCCAAGGGACCCAGGGGGCTTTTGAAGGGTTGAAAGAGAAGACTGCTCTGAGTGTAAGGTGGACCCCAAGTCTGCTACAGTCCATCAAGGATGGTTAAGTCTGAGTGAGTTGGAGAGATGGAACCAGAACACTGATTCAGTCCTGGGATGTGTCAAGCTCTATTGAGAATTCAATGAGGTTTCAAGTTAGGATGAGAACTGTAGAGAGAGAGAAGTCACCAGACGCAGCAGATGTCTCAAATGCAAGCCTTGCCTCCACTCCCTTGCTTGATATGTGATCTTACACAAGTCACTTACCCGCAGTGGGTCTCAGTTTTCTCATCTGTAAAATGGGAATGATAGAAGAATCTGAATCATATGACTGAAATAAGGCATCTGATATATAGTATGTTCCTGGCATCTCAAGGAGAAAATGAAGCCTTATACGTGTTAAAGGTTTTCTCTCTGCAGTCCAGATAGGCTCCCTTCCCACTGCCAATCTTTCCCCCACTTTTAGACCCAATCTGAGATTCTCCCTTAGGACCCTTACTGGAAGCTTCTCCAACGTGGTTAGAAGCCCCCAGGAGTGTACCAAGGCAGGCGAATGCCCCCTTTGGTACCGACCAACCCTCTGACAGCACGGTGCTCAGCCAGGCAAGCTTCCTGACTCCATGGTTCTTGCTTCTACATGCTGTCACTTTCATTCACAGCAATGATCACAACCCGCTCATTTTCAGTTGGCTGGTGGCATACTTGTATGAGTTTCGCTGTTGTTTTGACTTATATTTTGTTCTTGTCTTTATTCCCTAGAATGACTGTTCCATTAAACCAGAGACTATCTGTCTTCTTCATTTCTCCAACCCCAACACTAGCACATTGCTTTACAATCAAGCTCAGCACGTAGAAGCAGAGTCTAGGCTACACTGCATGAATGTGAATCTTAGAACTGATCATCTCTAGCTGTATAGCTTCAGCAGTACAATACCTCAGCTTTCTCCTCTGTAATGAAGGGCCAATAATAGCACCTATCTCTTCAGGAGGATTAAATGATATAATATGCAAAGCACTCAAGAACTGTGCTGGAACATAGCACATGCTATACAAGGGCGTGTTTTATATATGGACATAGAGAGGTATAAATATAGATAGGATAGTAGATTCTCAATAAATACTTGCTGAATTAACAGTGTGCTGAGTCTAATAAAGAGGTAAAGTCCTAACTGTGGCAGAGGCTGAGGGAGGGATGCAGACATTCACAAGGGTG